>VZUI01048143.1:0-19496 GCA_013401135.1 Cettia cetti | reverse complement strand
TGTCCAGAGAAGGGCAACGGGGCTGGGGAAGGGTCTGGAGCACAAGTGCTGTGAGGAGCAGCTGAGGGAGCTGGGGGTGTTTATCCTGGAGAAAAGGAGGCTCAGGGGGGACCTCATCACTTCTGCAACTGCCTGAAAGGAGGATGTAGCCAGGTGGGGTCAGTCTCATCTCCCAGGTAACAAATGACAAGACAAGAGGTAATGACCTTAAGTTGTGCCAGGAGAGGTTTAAATTGGATATTGAGAAAACTTTTTTCACTGAAAGGTTTTCAAAACATTAGAACTGGCTCCCCAGAGAAGTGGTGGAGTCATCATCCCTGAAAATGTCCAAAACACACGTATATAAGTCACAGAAGACAAGGCTTAATGCTGAATATGGTGGTGCTGGGTTGATGGTTGGACTTAAAGATCTTTTCCAGCCTTAACATTTCTAAGATTCTATGATTCTATGAATGTAGTCTGTCTCTCAAGCTAACTTTGCTTCCATTATATTAAAAATAGTACAAATTCTCATACTCTGCAGCAACAGAAATATAAGAATGTCAAGTATTTTCCAGAGACCCATGTATTTGGGGCATCTATTAGGAGCAGTAGTTGAGGTACGAATTTGGGGATTTCACTCATCCTTCTGAATGGTTTTTCATCAATCTGCCTCATTTACCAGAACAGTAGTCCCCTGTATTCTGAATGCTGAGACAGACTTTCTTCTTGTTGACAAGAATACAATTTTCTCTAATCAGGGCATGATTCAATCCATCATATTATTATTGGGATTCCTGAATAATAGCTTCCTGATTCCCTTCTTGTATAAATATGGTGAGGACTACCAGTATTTAACCATGGCTGTGATGGCTGAGTCATAAATAAAAGCCCTGATGTAAAATATAAGAGTAATAAAAACCGCAAAGACAGAAAATCAGATTAAGTGGAACGTTGCGCAGGAGCCAGAGGAAAAGATGAAGAGACTGAATATAAAACTTAAAATTGCACACATTTGGAAGAAGAAGATATTCAGCTACCTTGACAACAACCTATTTCCCACAGCTCCTAATGAGAGTATCTATTTAGTGACTTAGAAAAACAGAACGAGGGAGGAGCAGGATAGAGAGACTGTTTAAAGTAGATAACTCAGTGTTTAAGGTAGCCTGAAAAATGTGTGTAGGGACAATTGCCATTACTGCATTTAGATAGCTTGCCAGCATGGAACTGTACTTTTCCCCATGTCCCCTCCAATCTGATCCCTTCACCCAGTCCTTCAGCATCAACTGAAGACCTTCCTATTCCTCCTGCTTCCTTCTCTGTGCTCCCCATCCTTCTTTGCTTGATGCCACTAGGAAAGAGTTAAGCTGTTTTGCTAGATGCTTTCTGTTTCCTCCCTCTCCTCTTTTTGCCTAAGGAATAGGCTCATGGGAGCAGAGGTTGAAGCTCTCTCCACCTTTTGCAATGGCCCTCCTGTCTCTTTTGCTTCTGGGCAGGCAGCAGCAGGGCAGCCAGCCAGGCAGATGGAAATTCTCTAGAGAGGGAACTGGAAATATGCAGTGACCCACTTGCTGTTTCCAAGCTATGTTGCCCAGTTGTCTGTTCTGCCACAATCTGGACCATTTTAAACACCACTTAGTATAGTTAGCATACACGGTGTACACACTAGAGGGGGCATCCAGCCCCCTCTTTTATAAAGCTGGCATGCAGATTTAAGTTTAGTCACTATGCCAGCAAGACTGAAAAAGTTATGCTTGTTCTCTATACCTTACATCTGTTTATTGCTGATTTTATGTATCCTATTGACCTATGTATCCAGAGATCAACCTAACTCCCTAGGCTTACATATTTATGTGTTTTGTGGCTGTGCTGTGCTATGCCACTACCTGGTTCCTCAATAATTTCCATTACATGTGTGCTGTTCAGCAAAAGTAGTAGATAATGGCTAAAGAAGTAGTACTCGATTCAATGCTTTTTAAAGCAAATTTTAAAAATTGAATCAAGACATTGAAGTTTCAGGTCTTTGAGACCAAATAACATTGAAATATTTCACAGAAAAAAATGGTAACGATGGAATCATATCCACATTTAAACTTACTAGTAACTGTTTTATTTCTGCAATTGTTCTGTGTTACACATTCTCTGCCATAAAAGTTATATGTTAGCCTATTTAGGGCTTTTTTGTATGAGGCCCGGGTATGATTTGTTAAGTGGCAGTAATGTTACAAAGAGTATTGATTTTGCAATGTTTTCCGTGCAATGCTTGGCAACATTTTTTCAGATCAACAATTTAATTTTACTAGTTTAGAGGTTGTAGCTCATGTTGTGTTATGGCATCATAAATGAAAGGCTTCAGTGAAGTTGCATTATTTTTAACCCAGAGTAGTCAAGAATGACTTTATGTCTGTGTCTTCTCAGACAACTAAATATACTTCATATATTTGGGAGCTGCAGAAGTTTGACATAATTTTTAGCCTATCCACTGCACCAATTGCTGCATTTTGAACAGCCTTTCCGGTACTAGTAGCAGTGAGATGCATCAGTGTGAGATAACCCACTAATCACATACAATGAATTATTGATGAATAGGATACTGAGGACTTCTTTCTGTTACAGGAGAAATTAAGAATAACCACCTCTGGGTCTATTCTGTGAAAAGAGTTGTGGTCAAGACCTGTTTGTCCACATGAACAGTGATGTGTGCTGTCCCTCAGGGTTGATACCTACTAGGTGAGTACTGTTCAACATTCCGTCTTTGTTGGTGACATGCATGGGGGATAAAACGCAGCAAATTTGCCAAGGGCACCAAGCTGTGTGGTGCAATTGACATGATGGAGGGGAAGTTCCCATGCTGGAGGGAAGCCATCCTGAGGGACCTGGACAAACTTGAGAGTTGGGCCTGAGCTAACCCCCTGAAGTTCAACAAGTGAAGTGCAATGTCCTGCACCTGTGTTGTAACAAACCCAGACATGCTTACAGGTTGGGCAGAGAATGGATTGAGAGTAATCCTGCAGAGTAAGAACTGGGGTTGATGTTTTCTGAAAAATCAACAGGGCCCACCAATATGCACTTGCAGGCCAGAAAGCCAAGGGCATCCTGGGCTGCACCAAAAGCAGCATGGCCAGTCAAAGGAGGTGATCCTGCTCTACACTGCCCTTGTGGGACAGTGTAGAAGTGCTGCATCCAGCTTTGTGGCCACCAACATAAGGAGAACATGGAACTGCTGGAGCAAGTCCAGAGTAGGCCACAAATTTGATAAGCAGAGTGGAGAACCTCTCCTATGAAGACAGGCTGAGAAAGCTGAGGCTGTTCAGCCCAGAGAAGACAAGGCTCTAGAGAGACCTTGTAGCAACATTTCAGTATCTGAAAGGCATCTACTGGGTTGCTGGACAGGGACTCTTTGTCAGGTACTGTAGTGACAGGACAAGGAGTAATGGGTACTGAAAGAGGGGAAATTTAGTTTAGATACTAGAAAGAAAATCTCTACTGTGAGTGTGGTGAGGTACTGGAGGTTGCCCAGGGTGGTTGTGAATACCCCAGTTCTGGCAGTGTTCATAGCCGGACTGGAGAAGACCTTGAGCAACCAGAGGTGTCCCTGCCCATGGCATGGGGGGATCAGGATTCAAGAACCTCCCAGGTTCACTGAGTCCTTTTAAAGATAATCCAGAGTGGCCTTGCAATGACATAGTCCAGAAGTGTTTGCACTGCTGGGTGCTGACCCATTAAGCCCCTTTTACTTGCATATTTTGAGTTTGTGTGACCATTCCCTAACCTGATCCTTCTTCATTGAGAAGGAGTAATCCTTGCTACAGACTTCCCTTCTGGCCTCAGGGGTCTTGAATTATTGATGGCCAGTCTTACCAGCGAAGACAGAGGAGAAGTAGGCATTGAGTACCTTAGCCTTTTTTGTGTCCTATGCCCTACTCTCACTCAGCAACAGACCCACAGTCTTCCTTGTCTTTGTCTTTTGCTGCTGATGTACCTGTAGAAAATTTCCTTACTGCCCTTCGTTCTCCTGCCAGATTAAACTGGCAGATATAGATTTTGGTTTTCCAGCATTGCAAAGGTTTTAATAAATTTTACCTGTAAAAGAAGTAATTTTCTTCCTCCTTTTGAAAGCAGGGATTAGAAATTATTCTGCCAGAAGTGGACAGTGGACAGAAGGCAGAGTATGGGTTGTCTGGATTCTTTGAGGCTACAGTCTTGGTAAACATCACCGCAAAATTTTAACTGTTTGATAGATGATTTTACTGTTAACAAATATATGAAAAGGAGTTACATTTCTTCTTAAGCTAATACTGAAAATTTAATACTCTATTTTTGTTGCTTTTACTGTAGTAACTTCAGCAAGAATTCTGAAATCTTGTATTTGTCTGCATTTCAAAGCAAGCAATTCTTATGCAATTGCTGTGTTGTTTGGTGCAAATCTATCCTGCATAATAAAAAATGGTGCAGAGGTAACTCACTTAGGTAGTAAAATATATTCAGGCAATTGAACAACTGTACAAATAGGTGGCAAAAATATCCACAGCTAAATGTACCACGCAAGCTACTATCTCTGCATAATACTGTGATGACTAAACACTCATCTGGAATTAGATTGAGTATCTTTATTAAAGAGCTTTTAAGCAAAGTACACGTAGAGAGCTGGTTGCTTCCTCCTAGGTATTGGTATTACTTTGCACCTAGGCAGTGAATAAACAGGTTTTTCTTGTCCAGTATGTCAAGGATCTAGACTTTTTCTTTCTAAACACTTCAGCTTCTCATGAAACTCTATTTTACCCTCTTGACTTGACCATTGCACATTCTTTTCTCATTCTGAACTATTCACATTGTTGCTGAAAAGAATTTTCTCCATATGCCACTGCTGAAAAAAACCCCAAAGCCCAAAGTGGGATGTCCCTCTTCACATATATTTCCCACTGTTAAATAAAATCTATTTATCATTAAAATGTTCTGCAGCCTGGTGCTGCTCCAGCTATTGTCTTTTGTAGAATCATTGCTCTCATCCTTCCTCCATCTGTGATGCTACTACTTATTGATGTCTAATTCAATGCACTGTTGTCAATGGCTTATTTTCTTGGGAAGTCTTGGTTTCTTCAGGAAGAATCTGTCCTAGGATGACTCCCACTCAATACTTAAGGAATTACTTATTCAGTAATTTGCATTTATGTCTGTATGATACCAATCTGAAAGGGTAGGAAGCTTTTGAAGAGTGGTGTCAAAATTGAAATAATACAAACTGGAGAATATGTAAAAGTCAACACAGTGACATTTGTTAAGGGCAAATAGAAAGCAGTGCCTTTCAGGTAATCAAACCCTTATGCAGGAAATAACCACTTCTATAAGACTTCAAGAGTTTAGGAATACGAGTCATCAGCGTCAGGTGTCACTGTGTGCATTGTGCAAATGTCACCAGGGCTGTATTAACAGAACTGTTTTATTTAACATGCCAGCTGGTTTCTCTCCTCAGAAGGTGTTCACTTGCTCACTCGACTGGTATTTTCATATCTTATACTGCATAAAAGGCCCACAAAAAAAAAAAAAAAAAAAAAATCTATGAACTGAATACGGGAGCTTTGAGTCATTTCAATGGCCAAAGCAATGATAAAGATGTATGCAGATTTTATAGCTCACTATCTTTTTGTCCCAGGGTCCCATACAAAATCCATTCTGACCTCACTTCTAGAAGTCCTCTTATTCCAAGGCTAAGCTTTTCAGGGATTCTCAGCTCCCAGATCTGGCTGTGTTCTATGACTGTGTACCCATAGCAGACCAGGAGAGGACTGGCTATTCACAAGGTCTTCCCAGAATCTTGGCTTATTGAAAAGGTCTCGTGGAGTATGCAGTGAGGGGAGCTGCGGCACACCCCAGTGTGGGACTGGGGCTGGCTGCAGTGCACACTGCACAAAAACACCAACAGCTTCATTGTCTTTCCTCAGAAAATCTCCTGGAAGGGGCCTCACTGAAATGAAGCACTTGGATGAAATAAAAGTATGTAGGGACAGCTGTAAGATACCAGGCCCAATGACTAGGGAAAGATATATGGAAAATTCTTGAAGAACAGTTACAAATTTCAAAGAATATCACCCAGAAGGAAGAAAACCAGAAAAATAATGATTTTGCAGTAATAAGATCTCCAGGAAACACAAGCAAAGAAAAAGGAACTGTGGTTTAAAGATCTCACCTGTTGGACTTTAGGGTATCTATTTCTGTCTGCAAATAAACTAATACTGGTTTTATAGGACTTCCACATATTATCATCCATTGGCTGTAGTAGAACTAAGCATACTACTGAAAAAAAGTGTACCTACCCTCTAGATAAGAATTGACTTTTTTCCCTCTCAGCTCTTCACTCTGCATTCTTCAGTTCAGAATTCACCAGGGAGATGAGTCAACACTTTTTATCCTTCAGCGGGTTCCTTACATGGATCTATGAGTTTTTTCACAAGGTTTTTCCAGAGTCTAGAACAGGCACCTTCCTTAAACTATTAAATATATATAACCTAGTCTTATCTTTATAGCTTCCAGATTTCTCAATGAATGTACTTATTACATTGGTGAAAAGAAATCAAAAATAAAAAAGAATATACTGAATTTATAGCCTCCCTCATAGAGCCAGAAACTTATTATCCAAATTCATAAATGTGTTGGATTTGTTGTAAGTTCAGTGGATATTAGAAGAAGCACTGTATTTAAATACCCAAAAACCTTATTGCTTAAAATATTTAAATATACATAAATAAGAAGATAGACAGAACATAAAACACATTATTTTTTTCTCACCATCTCATTATGTGGAATTCTGAGGAAAACTGACTGCAGTTCTCTAGCTTGAATTCCCAAAGAGATTCAAGTGCAACTCTATATCTTTGAATACATACTCTAATCCTAAATTTTAACTTTCTTTGTTTCTGTAGGGATTGTATCCACCAGGCTTTTGTTACAGTCAGTCTATGCATTTAGAAAATATTCTAACACAATGAGCCAAAGACGGTTACACAGCATGAATGTTTAATGTTCCTGATTAAACTGAACTCTAGTGCCACTACTGTAGTGCTGTGTTTGCCCACTATTGTTAATCTTTAGGTATTCTTTCAGGATTTTTAGCTCTAGAGATTCTGAAGTTCTAGGATTCTCACTGTCACTGCCTGGGTCATAGTCATAGTCTAATCTCAAATACTGAAATATTCCTGTAAATGAATCTATTTCCTTCATCATCATAAAAAAAGGTGAAATAATAAGTCCATTCCTGGTGTAACCTTGGTGAAAGATGCACTGGTGCTGTAGTGCAGCCGTAAATACTTGATGCTTTCTTGCAGTGAAGAGAAGTCAGCAAATCCAGCAGAAATCTGCCCAAACTCCAGGAGAGTGTTTGTTTGAACTAAACCCAGGAAGCACTTGGTATCCTCTTTGTATGGTAGCTCATTTAGCGATGAAGAACATGAAGACACTGGTGCAAAAGCAGAGGCAGGGCATCCACAATTCAGCACAGTGATAATAGGGAGTTGGACACTGTACATACAATGACAGTCTACCTTCCCATTTGAACTGCTCCACCCAGACTGACTGAAGAAAAAAGATTCTTTGCCTCGCACATTACCCTGTGGTCTTCCAGGAGAATTTGCAGAATCATAGAATAGTTTGTGTGGGAAAGGACCTTTAAAAATCATTTAATAAAGCCCCCTGCAATGAGCAGGGACACCTTCAGCTCAGTCAAGTTGCTTAGAGACATGACCAACCTCGCTTTGAATGTTTCCAGGGATGGGGCAATCACCAGGTCTCTGGCCAACCTGTTACAGTGTTTTACCACCATCATTGTAAAAGATTTCTTCCTTATATCTTTAATAGTGTGGTAACTTATATTGTGATGCCTGAACCTCTGCTGAGAACACATCTGTTGCTGAAGATCATTAAGAGGATGTTTTCTTGGTGTCATGCCAGCTGGATAGAATGCTGCCCCAGTCTTTCGAAAGAGAAAAGAGATATAATCAAACCTTATACATTGAAATAACTGGTCAATAAAAAAAATCATTGAAATACTGTTTTTACTAAGTATTTACAATGTTAAAGGCCTGGTGCTAAATCATACATTAAAATAAAGCTTGCACAGAGTTCCCATTTGTTATGGCAAATTTTGTGACAGATGGAAAAACATTTCATCAGAGATTGCATTAATGCAATGTGTATTTTTCCAGTGACACTTTGCTTGTATGCTTACTTGATGGATGGAAGACATTTATTTACAGATGATGCATAACTACCCAACTATCAACATATCCAACTGCCTGTAACATGTTGAAATACAATTATATTTTTTCATATGAATTTCCACTGCAGCACAAGGAGAATTTTCCACAGGCCCCACAGACATAGTAAAAGTCCTATAATAAAAACATAACCCCTCATTTTACTTACAAATGCTAATTATCTTTAAAGCCTCTTAGAAGTCTCTTTCAAAGCCTAAGACTGGGATTCAATTCTGATGCTACTGGAGTGGTCTGGGGAACAATATGTTTCAATCCATGTGGAGGGATATTTGCTCTGCCCAGTAAATAATCCACAGGCAGTTTCCAGTTTCTCATGTCAGTTCTGCACCTTGGGCCAAAAATCTCTGGTGTTGTGATGGTGAAAAACAGAAACAATGTCATTAGGAGCAAGAAGACAGTGCTTTCAATGCCTCCACCAATCACTGCTCATAACTGATATCCATACAGAACTAGTCACTTAAATCAATGGTCCTCATGACCTCAAAGATCATAATCAGCCACTTAAACTGCAGTTATTAAAAAAAGAAGGGGCTTTGACTGCCAAGGACGCTGTACTGCTTCACACAGTAATGGTGAGGAATGCCACAGGGTTGCTGCTCCCCTCCCACCTGGCCAATACTCACTTCTGAGCAGCTCTGAAGGTTGCTGTAGATAAAAATTACTGTATTGGCTTAATGTTATATAGATTCACAGACCTGGTCAATGCAATTCTTGCCTTGACCTGGTAATTGGTGCACTGCATTTAAGGAAAAAAAGATCTTGGCAAGAAATAAGAAAGTATTCTAATCAATTAAGCTGTTTTTTCATCATAAACACCAGGGAACTTAGCTGTATCCTTGGGGAGGGAATTCAAGTGTTGAATTTTGGGTGACTTTTTTAATGGCAGGCACAACAGCTTGCAATTCCTGTAGTCTCTTATTTACATAAATAATTGAGGCTTAATTAATAATTTTCTGAGAAGGCAATCACATGTATGCCAGCAATATTTTTAAACAGCTGGAAAACCAGGAGAAGCACTGCTCCTTCCTGAAATATTTGAGCTATTTCTGTCTGGGGTTTGAATTATCACAGGCATCAGCATGAACTGTGGTGAATCTCTGGCCAGTATAGTCCCATCCACAACCCTTTCCTGGACCTCTGTGGTCTCACAGACAACATGAAAGGAAAACTGATGAGGCGCAGCAACATCTGATTATGTAGAGAGGGTGGTGTGGTGGGAAGTGAGATTGGTTATGGATACCTGTCTGTGAAACAGGCCTGACATGCACTCGGATGTGGCATATGTGTCCGTGTGCATCCCTGACTGTGTACACCCTCACCAGCTGTCATGGCAGATGACGTGGGGTACCAGATGATTGATTCTTCCAATTCAAACCACAAATCCCTCCTCTTCTGGACCAATAGAAAGATGGATTTAAGTCAAAGAGGATGTCCTTTTGAAACCTTAATGACATTTTCCCAAATTCTGTGTGAATACAAGATTTCTCTAAGTTATATGTGAAAAAAAAAAGAAAAAGAAAAAAGCAAATTCATATGAATAAAACCCCACAGAAAATCACTGAAAAGATAAGTTGAAACACATACACCCACAGCATCTCCTTACCTTTTTGAAAGTGTTCTCTAATGTCCAGGTTTCCATGTTTTGTGCCATTTTAATTACTCATCTGAAGTCTTGATGTTCTTTTTTTTCCACAAAGAAGAAAAGATTATAATTCTCAGAAGGGCTTTCTACCCTTATAATTTGTCTTCATGAGATTTCTACCTTCTTTCTTCATATCAAGAATTTCTTCTGCTGCCCAAGTTTCAGGACTGTTCTCATTTACTCTTGTCACCCTGTTCTTTTCAGCCTTCTGATATTTATATTTTTTGTAATGGAGTTTCTCACACATTTTCACATAAACAATGCATTATTATTGTAACTGTCTCTTCCTATTAACATTCCTCTCTTGGGGAGGAGAAATTTGATGAACTTCTAGTTTGATCAGTGTGGTTGGAGAGGTAGCAACCCTCATTCTCCAATCCCTGGTCATTGTTCAAAATCTATATAAATCGAGGTCAAGAAATAAACACCCTCCTTTTGCCCTTGCGACTTAACTGTGTGTGTGTCATTCATTTAGTGTCCTATAGCAACATACTCTTTCTCTCAGTCAACTCCCAGTTAAGTTATTCACACTTGCTGTTTTTAATCCTTCTTCGATTTCATTTTCCAATGAAATGGAGGTTGGTGAGAGTAAGTGTTCAGATAAATGGGTTAGAAGACATTTTTCAAAATATGTACTTCACCTAGCTCACTGGCTAGGTTGTCTTCTGCTTTTAATGTTGAAGGGATTGGATGACCTACTGCCATCTATCTTGGCTTCTGAAAGTACTGCCATCGCCTAGTTATAAAGCCAAAGAGTCAGCACCATAAATGTTTTAGAAGAGTAACACAGGAAGCACGAGCAAGCAAACAATTCTGTTGTACTTACTCCTGGATCCTGTCCACCAACCATCCTTCCTTCAGCTGTCCTTCCCTGCTCTGCCAACTTGACAGAGGCACCATTCACAAAATGCACACTCAGTAGCTGGCTCATGGTACCCATCTATTGATTAGCTGGCTGCTGCCAGGAAGGTTTAATCAAACTTAATTGCAAAGAGAATGTCATAGAGGGTGTTAATTTCAAGGCGCCTCTTCTGGCCTCCTGCTGATGTTATCAAAAAATGCAAGAAATTATTTATTAATTTCTAGAAGGTACAGGCAGGAATGAGCCCTCTAACATTCCTGAAATAGTGGACTATGGGATGGGTAGATGTGCTATTGCAGTGAGTTGAGAGGGATTTCTTCTGTTCTTAAATGTGAGACATCTGTTCCTGTCAAATGCGGCTGAAGTTGCCTGACAGCTTCAGAAGTTATGGGGACTGTGGGGGAACTAATAGGAATAGGGACTGTAAAAGCTTCATTTCCTTAGAAACCAGACAAAAATATTCCAACCCATTATCTCTTTATGAATTATTTCTGTAAAGATTGCCCTTTACATGCTTTAAATATCTGAGCTACACCAGTAGAAATCTAGCAGTGTACGGGCTTTTCATAAGGATTCTGATATTATGTCTTGATTTGACTGAAAATACAGGAGAAGGTAAGAACATACAGACAAATGTGTCAGTTATTTTTTACCTGTCTAACTCTAAAGTGTGCATTTCTCTGTGTAGCAAGCCAGCTCTGCCTGTCATGAAGGCAGAGCACAATTTGCAGCTGCTCTGCTCTCCCTCCAGGTCACCACATCTTCACAAGAAAAGCAGGATTAAAAGGGGTCACCTCTGAGGCTTCATCCCCCAGCAGACCTTTCACGCAGCACCGTCACTTGTGGCCAGAAATTGTTGCAGTGCTCGCAGTGCATCAACTCTATACATACAGATACTTCTTGTGTGGCAATTCCAGAGCGTTTATTGCTTTACTTCTGAAAGGAATATTACTGCTGCAAGAAGACCATAGGAATTGGCTTTTAACCAGAAATCATGTGCAGCCTCCCTCTGCAGCTTGTGGTGTGTCTGTGGAGATATGCTGTGTGTTTAATTAAAACTCAGGATTGCTTTGTTTTTCCTTTGTTTATCTGACATGTCATGAACAAGCTTTGTGGTTTATACCAGTCTGATATTTTCATAATATGTTCTTGCAGATGCTTGTGAGACTTAGCTCAGGTTAATCTGGGAATCTATCAAATACATCGAGGTTAACACTGGTAAATCCAGACACTTAATAGTTTTATACAATTAGCTTTAGTAAAATTTCCTCTTTTTATCTTATGACTTTAGGACTTCATATGAAATACAGTAAGGGAAATATAACCAAACCAGACCTCTATTGACCTAGTTTTAGGTCTGTATCCTCTTGCTTCTTTTAAAAATTACTAAATGTTCAATATTAAAATAATGCTTGGAGTCTGCAAACTAATACCTGAGAGATAGGTAATATTAACTTTGAAAGAGAAAACAGATGAATAAAGATTCAGTGGTAAAAGGAGACACTGGGAAAACCAGGAAAATGACAGCACTAAAAAGTGATTAGTCTCTGCTGAGAATTTATAATGATCATCCTTGTATTTTTTTCTGTCCAAAAGTATCACTGGCTTTATTTCATCTTTGAAAAGTGTTTCAGAAACATTTGTAGCTGATGCAATATCAAGCCCTCACAGCAGAGGAAGTACAGCCAGTAGCTGAAGACAGTAATTAATGCTGGTTGCTGCCCTTATGTGTTGAGTAGCTCTGACTCTCCTGCGCTATCCTGTGATTTTTCACTACATGCAAATACTACTTCAATAACAGCAAAGATTTATCCTTCTTTATTGGCCCATTGAGGCTTATGCTTTCCAAGAATATTCATGTTAACAAAGTCCAAATTTATTTGTTACAAACCATAACCATAATAGAAATTAAGACATTGCAGTGGTGAGAATAACCAGGGACCTCTGCTCCTTTGTATCCGTAGATAAAGATTAGATCTCTCTTTTAGAAGATATGTTGTATCTTAAATTGAATGTAAAATCCTGAGGGAAAGTATTAGTGGGTGACATTCTTCAGCATGAGCTTTTTACCTGGGTAGACTAGTAGCCTCCAACAACATTTCTGGACTACTGCAAAATTCTTTCGTAATTTATACAAATTACTTCTTGTGAGTGCATGTGGAATCACAGAATATACTGAGTTCAACGGGACCCACAAGGATCATCAAGTTCAGCTCCTATTTTAGTCCAGCAAGATATAAATGTGTGCAGTAGGCCTTTTGCCTGTGGTACTGGTGTTTCAAATAACTATACGAGGTTTTTCTCTTTGTCATATTTGTGATTAAATATACAGCCTGTCGCTGCAAAATTAACACGAAATTTTATATTTTAAATTCAAGTATCCCACACCAGTGTGGTTACTGAAGTTGTTTAACAATCATAAAAAGAATTTGAGACGTTAAGAATTAAATATATAGCATGAATATTAAATCTTTATAATTTCTGCCTAAAGTTTTAACTGGTCTTAAAACAGGATGAAAAGTATTTTTTTATTAATTTGAAACAGGTTTTTAAAACAGTGTAATAACTTAAGTACACTTTCATTTATTTTTTAAAGAAACAAATAATATTTAAATGCAGAAATGTATTTCCTAATTTAAGAAAAAACAGAACTATACTAAAACAAACTGATACAAGAATGGGAAACACAAATCAATGAGTAACCCCTACTCTAAATAGCTCACCATTGCTAAACATTTTAAAATTAAACCATTAAAATTATATTATATGAAAATTAACTTGTGGTTAATAATGAAGTAATTATTAATATTTTTGGACATTGATTATTTTGTAACTCAGATTTATAATGGATATGGTTACTGCTTCTCCTCAGATTGAAAACTACAGAAATATCTCACTTGCAAGACAAGTTATTTGGCAGCAGCTGAAATGCACAGAAATGCTTTTGTAAATTTCTCTTTTTATTATGATTTTTGAAAAAGTGTTGTTCAAAAATAAAAGTTAATTTTCTGGCACACATACTTTGATTTGATTCCTTTTCTGCAGTTGCTTCTGCTTCTAGTTGTTAGGAGAGCCAAAATCTTTTGGATCTGCAGAACTTGAGCTAGAAATTATAATGAGAATATTTATTATGAGAAAGTCAACATGCTGTTCTTTCTTTCTTTCCTTCATTGGTAGATATTTTCTGAAGTACAGGACCGTATTTTTATTTTTTTTTTTTAATGTCTTACAGCTCATGCATAGAACAGCCAAAACACACAGGATAGAAAAATTCTAACTAATATACTTAAAAAAAACCATGCATATGAATGAAGCCATAATATTCTGGAAGATTTTCATTGACTTCAAACAAGTTTGACAAGATCTGCCAGTGGCTGGGTATGAATTACTGCACCTTTATTACACAATTGGTCCTTATTTGTTGTCAAAATCCTTGGAACCCTGCAGCATAATTACATGTTTTAGTGCAAAACATAATGCATAAATGTACGAGGGCATTTGTAAATTCTCCTTCTTTCATGTTCCTCCTACTGTGGCACCAAATTTTGGAATCACCCCTACTGAAGTGAGGGGAAAATCCCCATGGCTGAAGACTGCAGAGAGCGCAGCATTTTAGAAGCAGAGTCTGGCATTTGGAAACGTGGTGCTGCTCTGGTGGATCCCAGGAGGATGTCCTGGGCTCTGGCAGACACAGGTGTTGGTGGAGAGGGGAGGAGCTATTTCAGGGCTGAGCTCCAGAAGATCCTCTTTCCTCCACAGGTAACTGGCTCTCATGCCGGACCCCAGCCTGAGCACCCTAGAAGGTTGGCTCTGTGTGGAGGTCAGCTCCCCCTGACGGCCCAAGGGTGCAGAGCTGCCAGAGATGTAGGGTACGGGATCTCTTCCTCATCACCTTCAGGGCAATGGATAAGGGTCCTGGCAACACGAATCTTCCTTGATTGTATGTATGTATGAGTGGTGTCCCCTGGATTATACTGTAATACTCTCTAAGGTGTAAGAAAACAGCTTCTTATAGTTTAATGACCAGGAGAATGCAGTGTACCCAACCACTGTATGTGAGCTGGTATCTTTTCTAAGTGATCACTCAGGAAGAGGAGGATGGTAAATAAAACATATTTTTCTCCCAAGGAGAGAGGAAATATGATTTAAGGATAAAAAAGAAAATAGCAACACATATATAGTTAATAAGAACAACAAAGTTAACATAAAGAGTGATAAAATAAATGTAACCCTTTGATCTTTTAAGAGACTGACTTTTTTATTCAGTAAAATTTGAATATTTAAAAGATAATATTTCATAATTAGCTCCTCTTTAGCCCTTGGTATGAATATCTAACATTTTCATGCTGGGGAATATAATCCAGTGAGATTCACGTGGCTGATAGCCCTCTCTGTGTTCCCAAATGCCTTCCACTACACGTGACATTGGGGTGAAGTTTGTGCAGTCTGACTCCACCTGGAAACCAGACTTAGAAGATGCCAGAGAAAACTCTCTATGGTGCTTTATAACTGGGTACTTTGCCTCAGCAGAGAAAGAATGAAGAAGATATAAAGCATTCACAAATCCTGTCGAGAATAACAGCAGAACAGTCATGCCTGTGCTAAAAAGGGAGTATTCCACATCTCTCCACTCAGCCTGAAGTGTCCTGACAGAAATGGTCTGCAGAGACAGAAGAAGACCCAGGGAGTCTGAGTAAGACTTTTAAGACCTTTGTCATTTCTTTCCCTAGACAAAGGAACTGCTGCTCCATGGTGGTTATGAAAACATATGAAAAATGGCAGCATATATTATTACTGAGAAGAGATTCTCTATGCCACCATTTTCTATAAGAAGTCAATGTAATTTTCATATCAATTTATCACTGGAGAGAAAGTCAGTGTTCTTAACTGTAAAATGCTTTGGAAAGAAATGTTGTATGAGATCCATTAACGCAGGCACAGTGTTTGAGCTAGATGCTCAGGCTACTTCTGTGACCCAGAGTGGTAGATCTTTCCAGAAGGAGCTCCTCTCCAACACATCCACAACCAGAAGACCCCTTACTCTTCACTGAATTCAAGGGAGACTCAGCCTGCCAGCTCAGACCAGATGCCAAACTTCTTGGAAGTTAAAGGGAAGCAAGACAGTCCCACAGATAGTAGGTGGAATAAAAATGCCTGTGACAGAGATACTGAAGTTTTACAAGGAGACAGAATTAAGCAGAGTGGGCTTGTGTAGGCAAGCGTATAGTTTATTCCAGATGGTGTTTTGCTTCAGTAAAACCTGCAAATTCTCTTAAAGACACTTCTGTGCCCCTCAGTGTAGCTTTTGAACAATTTGCAACTGATGTATTCATAAAATTTATAAAAGACATTGCTCATAAAAAACTGTCATGAAGCACTGGTCTTGGCAGGATAGGAGCAGAGTTGGTGTAGCTGCATTAATAGTGAGAGGGCTTGGGAACACTCAGGAAGTGGTGCTGAGGGACTGCAGCTGGGAGCCCTCAAAGAAAGAAGTTAAATGTGCTCACTGGCCACAAATGCAGCTGCTTATGGGACCAGCCGACATTCAGGAAAACCACCACTGAACATAAAAGTAATTCTGGAAAAAAATCCTGGTATTTTGTATTTCCACTGATTTGTATGGAAATTACTCTGTCAATGCCTACAATCGTTCTTGTTTCAAACGTGTGTGCATTTGTAGCAAGTGCCTTGGAAGTTTTTGCTTGTTTTTTTTTGTCTGTTTTTCTCTTTTTAACAAAATTCCATACTAGAACTATAAACAAGGAGTTTAAGATGGTAAATAACAGAACATTCATACAGATACTCAAGCACATTCTCACTCCAAAAACATTTGTCCAGCTAACAGGTGATGTGCCTTTTAAGTGTTTGGTTCCTAGAAAATCTGATGTCTTGAAAACCATGATATCTTGTTCAGTTCTAATCCTGCGTTTCAAATGTGGCAAGAGACTATGGAAAATACCAAATTTTATCCTTCTCCTCCTCTTATTCTTTTAAACAATGCTTCATTTATTTAAGCTTTGCAACTCCTTGCATGTAAAAACACCATATGGAAAAGAAATCCAGCACAGACATGGCAATCCTTCTGTCCTTTCTATCCAAATTAAAGAAGACTAAAACAAGAGTACTTCTTCCTAACTGAAAAGCCTAGGTAAGCATCTTAAAAAATTATTAGTTACTTAATTAAGAACCCACATTTTCAGCCAAAAAAACCACTGGTGGTTGTAGAGTCACATCTGAGATTTTCTGTTAATAAAATTAAAGAACCTGATCACAAAAATATTGTAATTTTAAATAGAAATTTTGAATAACAAATAAACAAGTAAACTAAAAATTAGATGTGTTTTAAATTGAACTCTCAAAATAGTAAGCACTAGGGCTGCACAGTTATGATCCCTGCACACAGTGTGCAGGAAAATCAGCTACATTGGAGATATACAGCTTTTGACTTCATGGCCTTGGCAGCCTTAGCTATGACAATAAATTGTCAGGCTGTGATATAATATGAGTATTTCTGCTGAAATCAGAGGCACTTGTTGACCTGTGTGTTATGAGTCACTTCACTTTTGCTTAATTTTTTTCTGCTCATTCTTCTCTTATACTCCAGACTAACCTTGGATTAGACTTTATCTTGATTGTGGGTGCAGACATTACTGCAATAAAGAATATAAATAGAAAGACAATGTGATTTTTACACAAAATTGCATGGTTTCAGACCAACATGATCCATGTGTGCTTCAGCAGTTTATTTTTGAAACCATGAATAAAACTTTAGTCATCATGTTATCTCAGTTTGTATTTTAGAAGAATCAACAGTGAAGTTTCTTTCTGTTATTTCTGGCAAATACAGAGCAAGTGTGGCTTGGCTCCCTTAGCCACAAAAGCATAACATGAAGAAAACGCTCCTCAATGCAACATCCCTAACTAGTTACATGTGTCTTTGTCTGACTCTGCCAGTGCTGGGCCATGTCCTTCTTCTGGTTCATCCAAGAGAAAACAAAACAGATCATTAAAGGTCTGTGATGATGTAGAATGGTTTTAATTGTCCTAGTCAGTGTTTATCAAGTACTGCTGCGAAGAGATATTGTTCTCTTTAAAGACAAAAAAGCAGAGATGACTCTGCTCTATGACTAATAACAGTTCTGAGGAGATACTTAAAACTCAATTTATAAAAGCCTTGCAGCTCAAAAGGTGACATGAAAGTTGAAAAGGATAAAAGAACTGGCATTTTAAAAGGAAATAAGAAAAAGTGCTTTTGATAAAAATAACAGAATAGCAGCAATTTCTGAAACAGTAATTCTATCCAAGTAAAAATATTGTAGTGGTTATGGGTAATAACAGGTTTCAACCTCAGAGTCAGTCAGGTGCATATTAAATTGATCAAAATAAGCCTCTAATAGTCACCTCTGTATGAGAAAATTAGAAAATAAATAGAATTAAAATAAAGATGGAGATTCAAATAAGGTTAAAAAAAGGAAAAAGCAGTACAACATTAATAATGAAGTAAAATAGCAAAATCTAAATAAATTAAATAAAGAGTTGTGTGGGCTCTCATTTTACATATTGGCCTCCTTTGTAAGTAAGAAAAAAAGGGAAATAATGCAGTAATAAGATTTGCTAGACTTATCTCACAGGCAAGATGTAAAGATTCATTAAGCAATATTCCTATGGTAGTTGAGGATTGAAAACACCATGTAAGTATGAATTATAGCCCACAAATCAAGTGGCTGAAATCAAGCCTTTATATCCAGGCAGAAAACTAACATGGCACTCTAGAAAGGGGAAAAATAGGGGAAAAATTATGTTTAAGACAAGAGAAGAACTAGATAAAAGGCAAACGAGAGGTCAATGAGTTAAAAAAAAAAAATCAGTAGAAAATGAAGAATAAATTCTCTCACACAGAAGATATAATGCACAAAAGGAATCAGTGATACTAGTCACAGTCTGCTTACTGCTGAGATTTACTCACTGAACCGAGGTGCCCCAGTCAGGGTCCTAAGCTGGCATCCAGACAGCTGAGCTGGCAGCTTTAACTTCTCTGTTACCCACTGAGACCATCCTTCTGAAATAAACACCTGAGCTATCT
Organism: Cettia cetti; assembly: GCA_013401135.1. Classification (NCBI taxonomy): domain Eukaryota; kingdom Metazoa; phylum Chordata; class Aves; order Passeriformes; family Sylviidae; genus Cettia; species Cettia cetti. Next base: position 660 of record VZUI01048143.1, on the reverse strand, counting down.
GACTGTGAGGAGGCAGGAGTGTGTGCTGCTTCCAGAGGGAGAGCCAATCTGCCAGGGTCCATTTAAAATTTCAGATGAAGATTCATGTTGGAGGGGGGGGGCTGCTTTTCTTTGTCCTTTCCTTAGTTAGCATGTCAGCAAGGTGTCTGTGTCCTAAAGGCCCCAAGTCTGATGCCTGGAATTAAATAACACAGTTACTCTCCTCTTAAATGATTACATTAACAAGCTGTGTAGGTGCTGTATGTAAACAAGGTCACAATTTTCCTATGCATTGGTGGCCTCTTTCAGAAACACCCATCAGACCTTGAATTTAGGGCTGGCTGACAAGTGAATTTTTCCCCCTGCAAGTGCCTATGTTGGCAGTTCAACAGCAGAGACATACTTTGGGGATGTCCATGTTCAAGTCCATGAGTGATATTGGCAACACTTGGTTCCTAACAGACTTGGAACTGTCTTTTCTGAATCTGTGTGGGGATGCAGAATTTGTTTTATAGGTTTTAGCTACGAGTTTAGGATATTTTTTTATTGTAACTTTAGTGTAGTTTTAGTTACCCTTTTTGAGGCCTCCTACCTTGGAATTTGTTACTATCATAGTTTGATAAGGGTTTCTATGACTACTTTGGTCTTTGCCCAGAGACTGCTTCCCATTGGTTCTTTTAT
>VZUI01048142.1:4099-32501 GCA_013401135.1 Cettia cetti | reverse complement strand
CTGCCCGGGGCTCTGGGGCCATTGCTGGGCCTGGAGCAGAGCCTGGGCCTGCTCTGCCCTCCCTGCACACAGGGACAGACAGGGACACACAGGGACACCCAGGGACACACAGGGACACACAGGGACAGACAGGGACAGACAGGGACACACAGGGACACACAGGGACACACAGGGACAGACAGAGACAGACAGGGACACACAGGGACACACAGGGACACCCAGGGACAGACAGGGACACCCAGGGACACCCAGGGACACACAGGGACACACAGGGACACACAGGGACACCCAGGGCTGAGGGCCCCTCTCTCTGGGGCTCCTCTCCAGGCTGAGCAGCCCCAGCTCCCTCAGCCTCTCCTGGGCACGGGGATGCTCCAGGCCCTTCCTCAGCTCCAGGAGCTCCTGTCCCTGCTGTGCTGAGGAGCCAGGGCTGGACACAGGGGCATTACCTGCTGGAAATGCTCTTCCCAGTGCACCCCAGGACATCAGGTGCATTCTTGATCCCCACCTGCACCATTCCCCATCCTCCCTCCTCATCCACAAGAAACCACACGCTCCTCCAAAAGCTGTCAGGACACATTTCAGCACTGCTCGTATTTGGAGGAGCAACTTCCTCATCAGAGAGAAAAAGCATTTTGGAAAAAATAAACCAAAAAGACCACTGTTAATAGTGAACATCCTTTTATGCAAGTCATCAGCCGTATTTGTATTCTCTAGTGCTGCTCTGTAAACAAGTGCTCAGCTGGTGAGCAGGGATCCTTCCCACGGGGGAGGGGTTGGGTTTATAGGTAGGGCTCTCCCGAAGCACCGTTCAGTTTGCTCTTGCTCTTGTTCCTGGAAAGGAGCTTCTTGCTGAGAATTCTTGAGAGTGTCCCTCCCTTCTTGCGGCTCTCCTCTGCCAGAGGCTGCTGCAGGAACACCAGGTCGTTGTGGGACTGGCTCATGCCCGGGTCCTTCTGGTGATGCTGCCGGCGGAAAAACAGCTTGGCGCTTTTCTTCAGAATCCCGCCTGCGGAAGGAAAAGGTGAAGGACACTTTAGACAGAACAGGCTGTTGTCCTCTTAAAACTGAGCTTTAACTGCAGCACCAGGGAGAAAAGCTGATCCTCTGATTGAAGTCTCCTTCCTTACACTTAGTTCCAAATTCTCTTCTGGAGGCCACGCTAGTGGTCACATACACATGCACAGCGACTGGTGTGGGTTGTACCCTGGGCTCTCACGTGTCAAAGAGGCACATCCAATCTTTCCAACCAGTAAAGTACAAGAGGATTTTATTAAAAGAATGAAAGGGAGGAAATTATGTTATTCTTTGTTGTTTCAGAGATCAAAGGAGGTGAAGATCAGCCTGCGAGGCACCACCACGTGAAGCAAATTTTAATTTGAGGTGCAGGACAACAGTACCTGGCAGTAAATGTGTGTGCAGTGGTTCTGTACAAGGCAGGCACCAGGTGTTCTATACAAATTCAGCAGCACCACCCAGAGTAACACTCACAAAGCATTTGCTATTCTAAACCCCTGTTAGGAATAGCAATGCACTTCAAGCAGATTAAAAATAATATTGCATCTGCTTCCAACAGGTTCAGAAGTCTGCCCAAATCCCTCCTGTGGTAAATTAAGTTGCTTTTTTTTGCCATGTTCCTTCCCCTGACCCCATGTCAAACCCAGCATGCAGCCAAGGCAATTGCAGCTGTCATCTCACCAGGGACTCATGCTGCCAACAGCAGCTATCTCTGCTCCTCTCTTTGCAAGCTTGGGTTGTTTTTGCAGCCATTCTGCCAAATTCCACCCTCCCTCTCCATGTGTGCCTGGTGTGCAGCTGGCAGGGACACTGCTCCAGGCTACCAGCAACACTCAGCCTGCTTGGGACGTCAGCTCTGTGTTAAAACAGCATCAGTTTTGTATGGAATTGGCAGGGCTGTTGTCCCAGGTGGCAGGAGCCTGTTTGAACGGAGGAGGACCCAGGTGACAAGCCAGCACAAGAGCTTCTGGCAGTCAGACCTGGATGTGGGGACAGTCACCGCCCTGGCAAAGCTTCCACACCTCCTCCCTGCACCACTATCACATTTCCTGATCAGTTCAGTTATTAATTCCTATCATGGCATGGTCATGATTCTGCCTTTACTCCCACTGCAAACGGCCACAAAAAGCAACACCCAGTGCAGTTCTTTCATGGGACACTGCCACAGCTAGAACTAAATGTTTGTGCCCCAAGGACCTGACAAGGCCTCCATGTCACTTTACACACAGTGACAGCTGCAGAAGGGGTATTTCATGGCAGCCAGATGCTGCTTTGCACACACCAAAGCAGTCACAAACATGTACTTGGGTTTATTACTGTGTATTTAAGGGTTAAGCACTCAGCACCTGGGAGGATATTCAAGCGTGTTTGAGACTCTCCTCACAGGGCACAACGGGATGGGAAGCAGTGAACTCGTGGATTTGCATCTTGACTGCTCTCCCACCAGCCTCTTGAGTGATCTTTTTGGCAAGGCAGCACCACTGCAGGCTGCTGTCAGCAGCACAAAAGCAGCAGTGTTCCTCCCCAGGAGGCTGACAGTTGTTGATGTGCAGAGGCTGGGGGGACGCAGAGGCCTCGCTGCTGTGCAGCTCCTGTTTGAGCAGGCAGCTGTTCTGCCCAGCAGCACCAGGACACAAGGGCTTATCCCTAAGCAGATTTGCAGTCCCATCCATTCTGTCATTCAGACTGATTTTCTACACCAGGAAGCAGCACCTGACTAGGAATGCTCCAAAAACTGTGTCGGTGGCCTGGGACAAGTCCCTGCAGCTGCAACACCGTGGGTAGCACTTCCCTGGGAGCAGCACAGGCTCAGCACAAGCAGCACCCCTGACACCAGAGCTCCCTGGTGCTCAGTCTCTGCTGCCTGGAAGCTTGCCACATGCCCAGCACTCTGCAGCCAGTTTGGAGCGTGCTGCCTGGCAGTGGCTGCTGTGGAGACATGCAGCCCTGGGAGGAGGCAGGGCAGGGCAGGGCAGCAGCCTGGAAGTGCTTCATGCTGGTTCATCTGCTGGTTCATCTGCTGTTTGCATGCTTGTGCCTCCAGTTCAACAGGATCCATGTCCCAGCAGCAGGAGATGAGCAGGGAGCACTGTAGGAACTCACTGCACTAATGGAGGGTGTTCTGAAAATGCTTGGGGGGGGTGGGATCACTTCTGAATCTCCTCTGTGCTAATGGAGGAAGATTTCCTTCCACATCTACAAGGATACGAATGGAGATTGCTTTCCATTCCTTCCCAACTTCCAAAACAGTTTTCATACAGGTGGTTTTGTAAAAAGCTGCTGATTTTGTAAATACCTGTTGAGATTGTGGTAGCTCTGTAAGTTAGGCTAGAAAAATCTTGATCTAAAAATCTATGAGCAGCAGGTTTTAAAAGAAGTTTAGTTTGTATGTATATCCAGTTATGGGGTCACACATGGTTTGCATGAGCAGATTTTGATTGATTACCAGATTCTACAGCAATGGGCATGATGGAGAGAGATTAGGAATGTGCAGCATCCCTCCAAGCCTTCCTTGCTGCCCTCTCTGTGTGACCCTCCTGGACAGCACAACCACCAGAAGGATGATCTGTCACAGCAGACTGGTCTGCTAAGACACCTGAGCACAGGAAGGTAATTTTGGAAGGAGGAAAGGAATGGATGGGGGAAGAAGAAAATGGGTGTCAAACTAATTTTTGCTTCAGTTTTTACAATGAGTGTCTCATTGTAAAGCTACATTTTCTTAGGGATTAAAAAAAAAAAAAAAAAGAGAGAAAAATAACTTACTGTGTAGGTAATTAATTCTGGCTGGCATAGTAGTCATCTTAAGTTTATAAAAGGGAACGGGTAAGAAAGAGGAAGTCAGAAAGGTAAAAAAACAAACAAAAATATGCAAGAGTAAAAAAAAAGTGCTAACTTTAAGACATTACACACAAAAGGCTTTCAAAGCAGAAGGGGTTTTGTTTGGCTTTTTTGCTGTGTTTGGGTTTTTTTGTTGTTGCATTTTCGGTTTTATTTGTGGTGGGGTTTTTTGTTGTTTGTTTTTTTTTAAGGGGAAGCATTTGACAAACAGAAGCCCTGAACTATTCACAGCTCACTGAAGGCAGAGGGGTTGAAATGTTTTCTGTCTTAAGTCCATAAAAGCTACTCAGCTGTGACAAAGCAGAAATTCAAGACTTCCACAAAGACATCTGTGTATAATGAAAGGGATTTGAGCCAGTTTTTTTCAAGTATTTTTTCAAGATGATACAACTCTCTCAGAGATGCTTTGCAGTTTTTAGCAGCCTTACACTGAATCGTGTGAAAAGGATCTCTAGAAGCCTCATCTTGTTGCACAGAGAAACCCAAAACCAAACAACTCACATACAAACTTCCACTTCTCATTTTAGAACAATATGCTGAAGAAGAGTCCAGAGGTTCTGCAGTTTCTCACACAGCTTCCTAAACTTTTCCAGGCTCCAAAAATGAGCCAAATCCCTTGACAACTAACCCACTCCCCTCACCCCAAACACACCCAGGACTTTCCAGTGCCTGAGCATGTGTGTGGCAGGGATTGTTGCTGTTCCCTCCTGATCTCTCATGTGGAGCAATCCAGCTGTGGAAGGGCAGAGAACTCCGTGCTCCAAGGGAGGGTCCTGACAAAGAGCTCCAGTGTCTGCCCTGTGGGAGAGGGGGTGACACTCCAGTAAAAAAGGGAGGTTTTGTAGTGAGCCATTTCCCAGCATCTCTGGGCGAGGAGAGGACAGAAAATAATAAAGCAGAGAGGGATGGATATGAGTGAAAAGCACAGTGGATTTTTTGCAACTTTAAGGTGCAACCTGTGTGCCTGTTTGGGGCACAGTCCACTGCACTGGCCCTTTTGTAAGACTTCCTAATAGCCCCTGTGTTTACCACAAACCAGTGCTCAGAGGTGACTGGATTTACTGAGGAAACACAAAGAACCCTGAGACATTTTCAAAGTGCAGCTATTCAGGTGTGTAACTACCTAGGCAAAACGATCTGATGCCTTATTTACTTATTAAATTAACTTGCATTCCTTTTTCTTTAGGAAATTGTGCCTTAATGAGTGAAAAGGGCAATCTGTTCACCAGGCAGTTTCTGCTTCAGCTGTGGTGCTTCCCTGAACTTTAGTGAGGGCAGGGGAGCCTTGTGCTCAGAGATGTGAAGGAAGAAGAGGAATGTCACCTGGGTAATGAGGCTGCTAATATAGGGCAAGTCCTGGGTTACAAGGACACAGATTTCCTTGAGGGATTGACAAAGTCACAGTGGTTTCTCTCCCAAATAACTGAGTTGGGCCTAATGAGCTGCCAGCTTCTAAGGGTGAGCTGTTTCCTCGTGGAGGGGAGGGTAAGAAAGCCTGAGCAGGCTCAGAGAGCTGCAAGTAAAACAGCTTCAACCAACACCACAATCACAAAGGGTTTGAAGGACAAAAAAAAAAAAAAATCAACAAGAAAGGATGAACTACTGCAGCCAATTACGCAGAGAAAGCAGTTGCTGAAGTGGAAGCGAGCATCACATACCTTTAGATTTTTTCATGCTCCCGGTTTCTGAAACACTTAATGAGCTCCCAGATATTTCTTCAGAGGTCTGGTCTAAGAGGGTGCTGGTGTCCCACTGCTGGCTGCCATTCTCCAAACCCCAGGCCTTGGGGGTGCTTTGCTGTGGCTCGGTACCAGGGACTCTTTCTGAAGCATCCAATGACTCCTTTTTATCAGAGGTGATTTTTTCAACAGCTTCCTCCACAGTGGGTGGATCTGCTTCCCTGCAGGAGCTGTCCATGGCTGCAGCATAGTCCAGCATCAGTGAAGCTTCACTGTCCTGAGATAAAGAGGTCTGCCCAGTGGAAATAAGAGACAACACTGACACAAGTCATCCTGCTGGAGAAAAGCAAACCTCCCTGCAGGAGTTATTTTAACTCTTTGTACTTGTACTTGTATTGCACAGGACCATCAGCAAGCCACCTGAAGCTTCCTTAGCTCTACTAAAGGAGAGGAGCATTTAGCAAAGTTTTTATCATGTTGTAAAGGCCAAATGAGTGAAAAAATCAATTAAGTAAATGCCTTCTACCTACCCCTGGCCCCCCTACAAATAACAGGACCCCCCTCTCTATATGTGCTGCTGTAATGAAGTGCCAGCATACACAGAGAAGCTTTTAGTCCTTCTAAGAAAATTAACATCAAAGCATTTCATCTTGTCTCATTGTTTGCCCTCCCCCTGGAACAGAGACCAGAGAACCAGAGGTTTTTCACAGGGTTTTAACAGCTTTGAAAAAAAGTAGAAAAATCTTTCATACTTTTTCAGTGCATCTTCCCTACATGGGTGAAACACAGAGAAGGATTATCCTCTCTTCTCACCAAAACTGATTTTCCCAAATCCCTACACCACTCCTATCTAAGGACACCGTGCATTTTAGCCAGGCTGTCAAATCTAACAATCAGAACCCAACACCCTGATTTGCCTTAACTTGAAACAGTCACAGAAAAATAACCTGGCACACAGAGCTGGATTCTGCAGAGCCAGCAGAAGCCATGTTAACCTTGCAGTCAGTGCAGAAAAGGCTTTAGAGAACTGAGCAGTAACTCTAGTGCTGTTTTCTGCTCTACCTTGGACACCCCTGATATGATAATGGTGCTTTTCTTTCGAGGAGACTTCAGCTTCTGCTTTGCAGACTCGCTCAGCTGTCGAATGGCTGCTTCTGCCACAGGGTCGGTGCCATTCAGTACCAGCAGCTCTGAAAAGAAAGGATCATTTCAGAGGGGAGAAGGAAAACCAGCAAGAAACAGAGCAGAGACAGGCAGAGTTTGTCCTTGACTTAAAATTCACAGAAATGGCATCAATAACAAACTTTCCAATTCACCACCCAGCGATCAGGTCCCGTTTTGTCAGCTATTTTTGGAGAAAAGGTACCAAAAAGGCACTTACAAACCCGTTCCATGAGAACAAAGGAGGTTCTGGAAGCCTGGACAAAGCACCCCTTTATTTCAATGCATTGCTGTCCTGTGGTGACAGTGGGGACATCCTGAGTTATCACAGTCATGAAGAACCATAGCTGTAACATGGCACAAGGCTGGCACATGATGCTACTTCCTCAGGTAGATTTTTTGCTATTTTGCTCCTTTTCCAGACCTCCCTGCTCTGCATTTCCCCGTGATAGGGTGGGGAAGGCAAAGTAGCTGCCTCCAAATCCTGTAAATTCCACCCCCTTTTTCCCCTCCAGCCACTGCACAGGAATATAAAATCTGTATAAAATGCTCTTTAGTGACAAACACAAGTGTATTTTTAAGCACAGCCCTTTCTGGCATCTAGGACACAAATACACATTAATCATATTCATCAAGCTCAGGAAGAAACAAGGCTAAGGAAGTCAACAAGACAAAAATCCCCATGTTTAATTGCCTGAGGTGGACTTTTCTGGCAAGAGTTTTAACAACAACAAAAAGAACAGAGGCAGGAACAGCAGCAGTGTTAACTGAATTGAGCAGTGCCTTTGGTTACTGTGACAGTAATGTAATAAAAGATGAGGCCCTGAATTAAGAGTATGTGTGCATGTCTGCACACTCATCTCAAACCTTGACTTTTTCCATCTCCCCAGCCCCTGCATCAATTCTGACTGCTGTCATCCCTCAGAACTGTGGCACAGACACAGCATCTTTTCCACAATGCTCTCTGCAATTTTGCCATGATGTTTGTAGTAACTTTTACCTAAGTTACTGCCAAATCAAAGGCTTCTTTGTATTTCTTTCATTTGGCTTTTGTTCTAATGAGTAATTCTTCCTGCAATACTGTATAAACACTTCACAGAAATCCCCCTGCACTCCCAATAAAAACATTGTCCACAACAATATGGAATAAGCTGTCTCCAGGTGAATTTTCCAGTAAGTGTTTTGTGTCTTTAATATCATAAACAATTCAGAGAATCAACTCAGAGGCACCATCTTAACATTTCCCAAATTGATGCAGTAATACCACACTGCTTTGTGGTAGCAGAATATTTGTTATCCTAGAGACAGGAAAAGATCCAAGTGCTGTTACAGCTATTCATGGTTACTGCTTCTTGCCCTTCCCCACATTTCTGTCTCTCAGAAACCTCCTGACTGTGCCAGAGCAGCCAGATCAGATTGTCCTTCCCCACTCAGACTGTACAAAGCCAGCTGAACTCCACACCAGGTGCCACTGGCAGCCACACTGGCTCACATCTGTCCCTGCTCTTGCCCACAGAGCCACTGAAAGGGTCACTGGTGACCACACACAGGACTGAAAAATGTGCTGAAGGTTTAGAGCTGCAACTTGAGGAGGTCATTTCCACAGAGAAAAAAATCAGGTTTATACACAAGTCAAAGTGAATTTACAATTATTGTCAATGTCACCTGACACTCTGAAGGAACTGCAGCTGTAGCCAGGTGACTTGGGAAGGTGGACAAATGGGCACAGCAAGCCCAGAAGTGGGCTAGGAAGAGAACTGAGTCTTCCTTACATCAGTCCAGCCTCTGCCTTCTCCTCAGACACAGGGGACTCAGGGGTTCATGCCACATTTAGAGCAGCAGCCCCCATGTCTTTAAGAAAGGAGGCATCTTTCATTCAAAAGTAAGAGAAAAACCTCACTTTTGGCTTTTCTGCAATCTCCTCCCCTCTCCAAACCACAGCTCATTGTAATTTATTTAAACCCAGTAATTTGCCAATTAAAACCAGACTTTTACTGCAAGGCTGCCATAGCCCAAACCACAGTGCTTTGTAACATAAACACCCCAGTGCTGCTGACAGGCAGCAGCCACATGGCTTGGCTGTCATTTTAACAGGATCACATTAATCCCACGTGCAGAACACAGAAATGCTCTCCTCAGCAGCTTCAAACATTTTTATTACCTGTATATGAAGATTTATTACCTGTATCTGAAGATGACAGAGTTTTGCTGACTGGAGCACCATGAGAATGGAGGGCTTCAACAGTGAAATCCTTTTCAGTCACCTTTACTTTAACTGGAGTTTTTACAGGAGAATCTGAGGACCAAGTTTTTTGGTTATTTGAACTGGTCAAGACATTTTTTATTACATCAATAAGAATTTATTATACCAGTTATGCCTGTTCAAATCATAAGTATCTGAGAAAATTGTTTAACAGAAATTCTCAACACATGTTCTGTGGTAAAACTGACCCCCAAAAGGCCAGTGAAGTGTGAGAATTTTTTTTAAACATTTTTAAGTGTTTAAAACATTAAAGAATGTTTTAAACATTCTACTGTAATACATTAGACAACTCCCACTTAAATAAAAGATTTGCTTTAACAACTTAAAAGAACACAGATCTTTGTGATGCTTCACACCAAGACTGTTCACAAGTTTTACTTTTATAATTTTCCCAAGAAAAATTGTAAAATCTGCTCCTAGAGGATGTGCTGAAAAGTATTTTGTCACCAGGTAACAGCACCCTTCATCAGAGATGGTAACACAGATCACAGTTAGAAGGTACAGGATGGTTTGCTATCAAAATCTGAGTCTGATATATTTGTGATGTGAAAGATCATCCAAACCCCAGCCCTTCTGCTTTATCACAGCATGGTGAAGATTTACAGAGTGTATTAAAAGAAACACGAACTGTTCCTCTTGCAAGAAAACAAGCTTCCATGAGAATTAAAACTCTAATTCTGGAGAATACAAACAGCAACCCCACTCCAACACATGAGAGGTGTCTGGAAAGCAGTGCTTCCCTGACACCCCATCCCCAGTGCTTCTCCTGGTGGAGGGGACACAGGGAGGTGTGGAGGTAGTCTTGAGTTTCAAGCTGAATGTGTTGACGTTAAAAAAGGGTTCTTTCTTAGGCTTTCTTCTGGTATACAGGAATGTTTACATTCTTTCTTATAAGACATCTTTCTGATGTCCCTCTGGGATGACCAGTTAGTAGAAAGGTTTACCTTTTGTGTTACCAATCAAACTGGCCTCTGACTTTCTGTATAAAAGAGGAGCCATCCCACAATAAAGAAAGAACCCACGACACCTGCAAAGGAACCTGTCTCTTGCAACATGGAGCTGCTGACCTGTGCTCAGGGGGGATGATCTCCCCTCCAGGCGAGGTTTGGTCCTCACAGCAGTGACAGTGGTGACCACAGTCCCACAGGGCATCACAGTGCGATCCTTCTCGATCTTGGTGGCCAGCACAGGGGAGGAGACCTGCCTTGCCTTCAGTTCACTGGGCTCTATAAAAGAGAACTAAGGAGACACAAAAACACCACCTCAGCAGCACACTCAGGCAAGGAGGACACTATTTCTAGCTGGTAGCCCCTTTAAGGCTTTTGCTGAGGCAAACTCAAGAGTTAATTCTTTTGATAAGACACAAATTCCCTGCAATCAGAACAGGCTGCTCTGACTCAGCCACAAGTCCAAGCAGGAGAGCAGCACTGCCAAGCATTTCCTGAAGGCAGAGCTCCAGCCCAAACCCCCCCAGGCCAGCAGTACCTCTGCAGTGATGGATCCCAGCCCTGGCTCCGAGCTGCCCTCCCTGCTCAGGGCAAAGCTGTGCTGGCCAGAGGGTTGTTTCCTGAACAGGTCCAGAGGTACAGTCACCTTCCCAGATAAAGGACCTGGGGGAATAAAATCAGCAAGGTCAGCCCAGATCTAAGCTGCCAGGATGTGTAAGGGAGAGAGTAAGGGGAGAGAGGAGAAAAATTCAGGCAAAAAAAGAGCAATAACTGGTTCTATGCCACGGGGCAGAGAAGTAGCACTTTACAGCTTTTTTTTTTTTCCATTTTATGACTATTGTTCAGCCTGGCCTAATACTGAGCAACATGAAAGAATGCAACCATGAAATACTACTTATTTACTGTTGTTTCTGGCCACCATTTTTCCCTTTATATGCAGAATGTCTAGGGAAAAATGGTAACAACTATGAGGTTCTTGGACAATCTCCATAAGCAGTTTTTGCATCTTTCATTTCAGAGGACAGTCTGGATACCTGGTCAACTGGTACATCACAAAAATACTGTTTCTTAATCTGAACTTTGGTAAAACTTCAGCAATTCTCATGTTCCTCCTCTGACTTTATCAGCTCCACTAGACCAGAACAAATTATTAGCAAAGGTACTGCATGATTTCAGAGATGAAATCCTAGTTTTCTGTGCAAAGCAAAATGTTTTAAAACAATAAATTCCTACACTTCACTGGCCTTTTGGGGTCAGGTTACCACAGAACATGTGCTGAGAATTTGTATTCAACTATTTTCTCAAACAGAATTTGACCAGGTATAACAGATATATTAAAACTCTTGTCTATATCTGTATTATACAAGCAGGGATCTACATTATATTCACATAACTCAGCTCTCTGCTCATTAATATGATTCTACTTAATAAGATCTTCTATTGAAGATTTTTGGGGAAGGACAGCTCAGCAGGTATGGAGGGGCACAGGGGGAGGAAGAGAATTGTCAGTGCAATCCACTGGGACCTTTTTCTTCAGGAAGCCAGGCTGAAAGTTAAGATGTAGAACATTCCTGGTGTTGTCTGAAAGACTAAAGATGCTTAGGTACAGTCAAGACAACATTTTGTCCAAGGAAAACCTAAGTTTACTGACTCTATACAGATGTTTTTTAAAAATAAAAGATAGCATCCCTATCAGAGAAATATTTTAATGCTTTTGACTTTCCAATCCCTCCAATAATCACGTATCATAAGCAAGGTATTGCACAATTTTGTGTATCTAGACTATTAAAAATAATTCTGAAACAACAGAATTGAGTTGTAAAAATGTTTGAGGCCCCATGTTTTATATTCAACCCAACATGACCAGAATTGGAGTGTTTTACACCTGATGGTGATTTTCACACATGAATTGTCAGGCAAGCTCTGGGACTTGAAAAGGAAGGTTTTACAATTAACCCCCGTGACTCCCTCTTCAGCCACAGAAAGAACTCAAAAACTTAACTTGAAACAAAAAAGGTTCACAGTGGATCTGTTAGATGTTTAGAAGATGGAAAAATACAGGATATCAGCACCTGGAAGACTCAGTATGTTGACAATCTAGAAAAAAACTCAAACATTCTCTGTAAGCTTAACCCAGACCACAAGAGAGGCACCTGGTCAGTGTACTCTCCTTCCACCCAGGGTTACTGATGGATCTCACAGTTTCTGTGGCCATCCACAAATAAAAGGGGACTTCTGTCAACACTCAGCCAAGCTCACACTCTGATCATGCAAAATAACTCAGTCTTTATACTTACTATCCAATTTTCCATCTTCTGCTATTTGCAGTTGCAATGCTTTTGATTTGGCACTTAGTTCACTGTGAAGGAAACAAAACCACGTTAGGTCTTTGCAGGCCAGGCAGGTTTTCCTTCCCACACAGGCTTTCCCCTTTCCTCCAGCTTTTCCCAGCCTCTCCAAGCCCAACACTGCACCTTGCAGGTGGCTAGGAGTGCTAAAGGGGTCACAGCCAAAAAACCATGGGTCCCTCCCCTACTTTTGCACAGGTTCAATTTGTTGACTTTCAGAGGTTTTTCTTCTCCCCAGGAGCTGACAAATGCTGCCCTCCAAGCTGAAGATGGTTTCTAGTCTGACTGCTGCACCACAACACCAAAAAGCTTTGTTTCTCCTGGCAGAATCAAATTTTTAAGTCATGATGCTGGAACAGGCTCAATCAACATCCCTGTCAAAGCAGGAGTGTCCTGCAAAAACAGGACAGATGCAAGAAAACAAAAGCTTTAAATGAGGGGAGTCAGGATCACTTTTCCAAAACAAGACTCAAGGATGCTGCAAGCCAACAAGAATGAATTTCTGTGTGACAAAACCCAGGTGAACTACTCTCAGAATTACACATGTGGTACTTCTTAAGATGGACTGGACAATAAATACAAAACCTTTCCTCTGACTGAGACAGTGAAGCAAACTGGGCACCTACTGAGGAACCCTCCAGCAAAACTTTATTTTATAACCTTCTCAGCAGGCCAAAAACTCTGAGGGCATGCAAACATGTATTTCATTTTGCTGTCTCTCCATTTCAGGATGGTGTGATCCTGGCTGCAGAGACCTCACCTTCATCAGATGCTGTGGCACATCATCTGTGCAGCAGATTTTAAGCTTTTCCCTGCCACTCCCACCTTTCCTGCACCCCAAATCTTGGAAAGGAGCCCCTTGATGGCACTACTGCTGCTTTGCTATGAAGCTAAAGCAGAGGCTGACATGGTGGTCAGTGCAGTGGTGTTCAGAGTGGAGGATATTTTTGGCTCTGAAGAAAGAAAAGAGCAGAGGTTTGTGTGTGGGAACTTGAAAGAAGTTCAAAAACCTCTGCCAAAATCCTACTCATTATCTATAAAAGCCCCCAAGCTTACCTCATGCACTTCTGAAAAGCAGTTTGGAAGCCCCAGCATTATTCCTAGTGTCAAGGCCAAATTCCAGTCAAGTTAATCACGTCCTGCCTGCCCTCTCTCAGCCCTTTCAGCTGGAAAAGGGCATTATTCTTACAAACTTCCTGTCCCAAACTGCTGGGAACTTGCCTGCTCTGCAACACTGGCTGCTGTTCCACCAACAGATGGCTGAAGTGAACCACAGACCCACTGGCTGAAGCACCTTCTGGTACTTCAGAGATCAAATTCATCTGTGACTCCCCCCTTTCCTAAACTTCTGCACCTCAGAAGCCATTTTTGCTCTGCTGTTACACAGTGAAAATAAAAATAGTTTCAGAATTGCTCACTTTTGACCTTATTTACAGCAGCTGTGTGAATCACAGAATACTGTGTAGGCTGCCTGAAAGTCCCTTGTTTTGTTCTGCAGGAGAAAGAAAATTTATTCACGTTTTACACTCCCTTTTTAGTCATGGCTACCATTCTTTTAGAGGGTCAATTGTTTTCACATTTGCTTTTCCCACTTAGGGGAGGGAATGGAGATATTAGATTCCCTGAAATGCAGTTTTCACAGTAAAGTGACTTCAAAACCTTGCCAACACATCTTTTCTGGCACTGTAGGAAAGCATGAGGTGATTTATTATGCCTGTGACTGCTGTCATCTACTAGAATCATTTATCTACCACGGAACACCTAGGAACCTGTATCTTAAATCCATGCAGAAGGTAATTAGATAGCCTGAAGTCCCTACCAGCTCCAGATTTCTCTGAGGCCACACAGAGAAAGGCCAAGAATGGATCTATTTCAAAATGCCATTCTACTCCCACACAGTTCAAGAAAAAAAAGTTGCTTTAGTGTAAAAATATTCTCAGTAGGTAAGTTACTTACAAGATAAACTCTTCCTTCCAAAAGGGATGTGCAGCATTTTTGGCTACAGAGCTGGAAAACTTCTGCATAGGGTCATTCAACTGAACTATACACACAAGGTCTGTGCTGCCTGTAAGGGCAAGAAAAATCAATAGCCAGTTATTAATGCTCTGTCACCAAGAGGCCACTTACTGAAAAGAAACCCCCATCCTTTGCACATTGCACTTTTGAACAGACTTTTGCAGACACCTTCTCACCCTCCCACAGAATCAATGCCTTCCCTTGGTACATTCATGGCAAAGGTCACTATTGCATCACTGCTGTCTTATGAACCACCCTGCACGCTGTGAAACGTGACAGCCCACTTTAAATCCTGCCAGGAAGCAACAGAGTGCAGGCATAAAACGATCCAAGAGGATGGGGAGACAAAAAAAAAAAAACCAAAAAAGAAAAAAAAGTGAGCAGGTGATGTTGTGGGTGTGAGGCAGGGAGGGAGCAAAGTTGCTTTCAGCTGCTTTAAAAAACCAGAATTTTCTAAGTTCCTCCCGGCCACAGTCACAGTGGTTTATTTGGACATGGAAATAAGCTTTTTTTTTCTGCTGGCAAGTGACTGATGACAGCGGTGCTAATTCACAATGGTTTGTGCACTGTGGTTTTAAACAAGTTTTAAAGCACTGCTGCAGACTTATCTCTGCCTTGATCTCAGAATTTGATAGTGCTGCAAATTGGCATATTAAGAGTAGTTATACTGCTGCTCCAAGGGGAAATAGTTTGCCAGATTTGTTCCTCTTAAAACAGTTTCTTTCATATGGCTTTCACAGCATCAGAAATAATTTAATCCCAAACTTCCAACACATCAAGGAAAGCAGTAAAAGCTCAGTACTGACTGTGTGCAAAGCAAACAAAAGATGCTGCCCCCAGTTGTCCAGAAGAATCTGGGTCCGTGATTGCTACCAGCAGCTCTCAGTTGTTCTCTGGGGATGCTTTGGGGCGGTGATCAGCCCTGCCTCAGGCACAGAGGCAGCCTGGGCCCGGCAAGGTGATTAGAGCAGACAAAGCACTGTGTACACACAGCCTATTTGGGATCCAAGCTGAGCCCAGAGTAAGCAGCTGAGCTGCTTTCACAGGGGCTGAGCCTGAGCTGATGGAGCTGGGCTGGTTCCTGCTCACCCAGCCGTGTGTCCCTGCAGCCTGGTCCTGCTGCTTTCCCCAGCCCAGGGCAGGGACCTGCACAGCCCTGCCTGGAACTGCACCTGAGCCACAAACCAACTGCACCCAACTGGGTACTGCAGCTTTTCTGCCCTGGACAGCCTGCTGTAAACATTAGCTGCTTTTTCCTTACCTGCAGAAATCACTTTTGCCCTAAATGATGCCCTGTAGAGCATGGAGTACAAAACCTACTGGTCTTTGTTTACATACACAAACTAAGGAGATAAAAACAGGCACAGCCCATAAGCAGAGACCAGTTCTGCTACGGGGTATTTCACCAGCTGAACTAAAATATCTGCAGGAGTGCCAGAGCTCCTATAAACATCCATCAATCACCCATGGTTTCATCAGCACAGCCAAGCTGCCCCTGCCCAGTCCCCTGTGTACCTGTGCAGGTTAGCCTGAAATGCTGCACAGTCCTGTGGAACCTGAGCTCCAACAGGGTAATTCAGTATTCCAAGGCAAGGCCAGGAAAAGGGGAAGGGAATATCAATTAAAAGTCAGCAAATTATGTCCAGAAGCCAGCACCTTTCCAGCTGTGCAGGATTCCCACTGGATTTCAAGTGTACCAGTTAAACTCCATTATGAAGCTTTACTTCTCATACTCAGTTCCAAATATTTACACTCCAGGAGCTGCTGGGGAACCAGCAAAATCCCTTCCATCTCCTGTTAGAATAGCAAATGGGGATTTTGCCTCCCAATGTCTGTGCTCCCAGAGCAGAGCACATGAATTGTGCTTTTTCCTCTCATTTTTAGGGAAGCTGCAGCAATTCTCAGAAGGTGAATTTTCTGTTCTGTGCACACAAAGGTATCTCATCTCATGATTTTTAAAGCAGGCAAAATGACCCAATCTTTTGGAAAGTTTAGTTTGCACTATGAAATTGTAGAGTAGTAACAAATCACAGAATGGTTTGGGTTGGAAGGGACATTAAAGATCATTTCATTCCAAACCCCCTGCCATGGACTGGGACACTTTCCATTAGACTGGGCTGCAGTTCCCAGCATAATTTTATTGCAATAGGACATTTCCCAGCCAAGAGTTCCAGAATTACTATTTTTTTTTTAAGAGAAACTCTGCAAAGGTTTTTAAGGGGATCACTTCCAACCAGAATGAGCGAAGCAGCATTATGCAAGACTCAAGGGCAGGAATCTATTGCATCTAACTGAAAAAAAGGGAGAACAGCAAGTAGGATATATTTATCTAAAACTACTGCCTTGCCCAATTTAGCAGCCACAAGCTTCCATTAAAAACACTGTTATGGAATTGTTCAGTGGCCATAAATAACAGAGCCTCCAGATCTGTATTTCTGCTGACAGAATCTGAGCTGTGCCTGCTCATGCCTCAGTGGCAGAGATGAGCCTGCACCTGGAGAACTCTGAGTACTTGCAAGACAGGCCTGGTGCTGCTTTCCAAACCCAGCACCAGCTTCACTAAGCAGTGACCTCTTTTTTGGCTTCATTCTCCACTTGCAAGAGGCACCTTCTTCCTTCACCTGCAGAGGGGACTTCATCAGAGGAAAATGTCCTTGACAACAACAACAAATCTTTCAGGAGCTTCTAATACAGGAGGAGAGTTTGAGGTACATCTGCAAATCACTCAGAAATAAAGAAAAATAACATTGAATCAAGCCAATGTCATTGCCAGCAGCTAATGGAGAGTTGGATTTGAGCCTCTCACCTTGGGTACAGCCAAAGTGAGAACTTTTAGAAATTAAAACTGAAAGCCAGAAAATAATCAGCCAGCTTTATACACGTGGTCATTTCAATCTGTTTTCAACAATGATGGATTTCTGTACAAGAAGAACAAGATGTTTAAATACTCAAATAAACTAAAATATACATTAAGTCAGCACTGATACAGTTGTCCAGAGGAGCTGTGGCTGCTCCATCCCTGGGAATGCTCAAAGCCAGGCTGGATGGGGCCTGGGACAGTGGAGGGTGTCCCTGCTCATGGCAGGGGGTGGAATGAAATGAGCTTTAAGGTCCCTTCCAACCCAAATCATTCCGGGATTCTACCAAGTCAATTTCTCAGAACACAGCAATTTCCTAAACGTTCTTTTGACAGCAGGCTGTAACCCAGACCTTCCACATTATCTCACCTGACAGGAAAGTAAAAATGCCCAAGGCCAGGGCTGCCCAAAGGGGAGCAGCAGCAGCTGGGCAGCGTTACCTGCAGCACGGAGATCGCTCAGCTCCGCCGCCATGTTCCTCACCAGCAGCCTGAGGTCGTGAGCCCGCGGAGGTTTGGGAGGACTTGTGCCCTGAGGGAGAAGGCTCGTGCTCTGTACATTCTGCAAAAGGCAACCAGGACAAGGGGCTCATTCCATCCCTTGAGCAGGTTTGGGGGTGTTCAGTGATAAGAACCAGCTGTGACCACAAAGCCTCCACTGCCACGGGCTCTGCTGGTCTAAACGTGTGTCCCAGCTGGTTCTCGTCACTGAACGCTCTCAGACTTACTCATTTGGGAGTTGTGACTGTAAAATAAAAGCACTAAGCAAAAGGACACTTCTCAAAAGATTTTGGAAGGAACAAGCCTTACCTGAACCTCCTTTGTATCTGCAGGCCTCACATTCAACACTACAGATGGAGAAGCTGAGCTGAAGAGGTTCTTCAAGACATCTCTGAGCGTTTCAGATATTGCACATGTCCCTGCTGTCTGTCCCTTTGAGGAAACAAACAATCAGGCTCCTCCAAACTCAGGAGAATTTGAGGCAAAAATTTATCTGGTACATATCTAAACCACCAAAGCCATCAAACATTAGCTTTGTCAGAGAGAGACACGTGGTTTCTGTTGCCAACAACAGAATTTAACAACAGACCATGCGAAGAATTACTCAAATTTCTCCATTATGTATTGAAGGAAAGCTAGAATTAAACACTGAAAAACTCATGCTGTTCTGAGAGTTAGGAAGGCACAGCTGTTATCCACAAACCCAGAAGTTTCTTTAGCAATTTTTAGCCTATGATGGTGTTGTAAAGACTCTGCACTGCTCTGTACTCCCCTGAGAGAGCAGATCAGGTCACCAGATAAGCAGATCGGCATCGTTCCACTGATTTAATGGGAGTTATGCCAGCTTGCACCAGCCGAGAAGAAGCTAATCCTGTGCTGCACTGAAAACAAATATTATAGCATCTCCTGGAGGTCTTCTGCCTTGCTGGGAAGTGCAGTGTATGGACAGAGTCCTGCTGCTCTGGGGCACTGAGCTGTAGTTTGCTCATAAAAAAAAATCTCACAGCCATCTGTGCTCAGCACCACAACCTCTGAGGGGTCAGAACACACCACACATTTTGTGTGCACATATATAGGTTCCCATGATTAATTCTAAGGTGTATGAAGAGGGTGACCTGCCCCTGCCCTCCCTGTGGTGCTGGAGGATGCCTGCTTCTCACAGCGTGCTCCTCAGGAATTTTCTTCTGCTCAGTTACCTACAGGACACAGATTTTTAAATCAAGCTGTCCCAGAAAGGACAGTCTGAAACCCAACAGCTCTGAAATCTCATTGAGGTTTCTTTCCTAAAGGAAAGATTGAAGCAGAAGACAAAGATCTGACCTAAAAACAGAGGACCCATCCATCTTTTCTTATCTGACAGCACACTGAGAGACTCCACTGATGTGCCCCTTGCTCAACAGGTCAAACAGATTGGGAGGAACAGCCCTTTCCCAGCTCCCCAGGTGTTACAGAAACATTGATGGTGTTTCACAAAAATCCCGGGAATGCTGTGTACAGAAATCCTGTTTTACTGCCTTCTTACCTAACTGGCCTTGGATGACATGTTCAAAACACACAACAGCATTGGCCAGCCCCACAAAAATCTGCTGCATTTACTCCATGTGCCCTCAAATAACCACCAAGGAAACACATAATACTCATTCACTTTAATAAAGATACAGTAAGTTAGGCTTTTTAAAACCTCAGTAACAGCAACTGCATTACTTAAGTTACTTAAAGAAGCAGATGAATTGTGGTTAGTCTTCATTGTTTTGGAGGTAATTTCCTTCCCCTGCTCTTACCTAAATTGTAAAATCCCAGTTTTGGGATTGCCATCAGCCTAAAGTGACACTTGTTATTTAACAGTAACAACAGCAACCTCACACACTGGACTTCTGTTCATAGGGATTTGCTGTTGTTTCCACAGTTATTTGGAAAGGAGATTGATTAAAGAGCCTCCTGTCAGCTCTGCCTCATTTTTAGCCGTCCTTTTTTTTGGACAGTAACTCTCCACCACAACTCCCTCCACAAGACAAGCCATAATGGCTTAAGGGCCATCCCAAAATGATCAAGACAACAGGTTTCACTTAGGCTGGGGCTAGGGGTGTACAGCACAGCCAGCCTGGGGCACATCAGCACATGGTGAAGTCACCTTGTGTAAATCAAACCCTACCAGTCAGCCAGCTTGCCCAACATAACTCAGGTTCACCCAGCCATTACCAAGAGAAAATGGGTTATTAGAGCCAGCTTGTGTGATGTCAAAACCACTGTGGAGATAATCACAAGTAATTAAAGGTGTTTGTTTGTACACACAGTATTGCTTCTGAAAGAGGAAAAAAACAAGACACAAAAGCTGACATTGAGGTTTAGGAGCTGCAGCAGTTTCTAAGGTGGAGCTTGCTCACAGGTTTTAGCCTTTTGTTTATTGCCTCTCCCCTTCCATAAGTGCTAATACAAACTTCAAAGTGAAACTAAAGCCCTCTAACGAGTAAAGAACTTAACAGGCTCATTCCAAAAATGCAGGCAAAGCAGAACAGGTGCAACTCTGCAAAGCTGGACTTGGGCACCTCTCAAAAAGCTGATTGTGAAGTCCAGTGACTGCAGCAGAGTCATCTGTGTTTGTCAGGAAGGATTTAATACTTAATGACTGTTCAAATGTGGATAATCAACACGCCACCCCAGCAAAGGAAGGTCATTTACGTGCTGCGTGTGCATGGTAAAATCTACATTAAAACACACTTCAAAAGGCTTGTCTGTCTTTAGTTATGAGTTTCACATTTTTATGGACAAAAGCTGTGGTAATAAATTACTGGGATTGTAGCTCTCTCAGTACAGGTCTTTAGAAGCAGCTCTACAATAAACTTATTTTTTAACAAGGCCTTCAGTCAAGAAAACAACTTCACAAAACACAAAGTCTTCCCCCACACCTGTAAGAAACAGCTAAATCACCACTTTTGTGCCAAAAATAAAAAACTGTGTCGAGTCAAAGGCAGAAGAGAATCCCAGCCAAGATGAAACTCTTGCAGGGGATGTCCCAGTGAATCAGTGCTCATATACAAAGAACAGGTGCAATTCCAAAAGCATCAAAATATTTTTAGATCATCCATCATGGCCTTAAATAACTGTATTTTTCACAGCCATTTCAAATCTATTGTTGCCAGATTTCAAAACTGATTTAAATTAGGGAAGGAGCAACATTTTAATTGCTTTCATGAACACACCATTACAACTGGGGTACTTTTTATTATTTTAGAAGTGTTCTGAGAGAAGATACTTAGGAACAGACATTTTTCACACCTTCAGTTTGGATGAAAGATGTTTGCAAAGTCATTTGTCTGTCAAATACAGACTTGTTTCAGTGATCTTGAGAGGTGCTGCTGGATCTCAGAGATGTAGGGGTTTGATAGATGATCCATGGCAGATGCTTTACACAACATTTTGCACCAAGGGGATGGAGACCCATCTGCTCTACCATTACAACAAATAAAACTTACTGACTGACCTCCTGCACTGCTGGCTGGATTTCAAAGTTGATTTCATTGGTG
This sequence comes from Cettia cetti, assembly GCA_013401135.1. Taxonomy (NCBI): domain Eukaryota; kingdom Metazoa; phylum Chordata; class Aves; order Passeriformes; family Sylviidae; genus Cettia; species Cettia cetti. The sequence goes on along the minus strand of VZUI01048142.1, from coordinate 11,350 downwards.
TTAATGAGGAACCACTCAACTTTGACATCTTCTCCTTTGTCTTTCACGTAGAGCTGAAGCTGTGGACAGGAAAAAGTTATTGTAGAGTGTTGTGGTGCCCTGTAAGGAAATTGTAGGTCAATCTCCATGCTCAGGCTCAGCACAGGAAGAATGACACCAGTTTCTGAGTAGGCAACTTCAAAGTGACACTCTAAAGAGGCAGAAGTTGCATAAGCTTTGAGAGTGCATGCCAGTTAAGAAAGGGAATTGTTCTACATATCCAAGTAGTCTACCCAACACGTTATTTAGCCCCAGTCTCCTGAAGAGGTAGCTTAATTTCTGTATTTACCACTTGCCTCAGAGGGGAAACAAAAGGAAGGGAAGGGAGAACAACACTTAAAGACTTTACCTGCAGGTGGACTGGGGAGAGCTTCACGAAATAGGACTGAGCTTCGGCAGCCGCGGGTGGAGGGGCTGAGACAGCAACGAGGAATTTAACAGAATCTCCCACAACATTGCAAGAAACCACCTGGAGGAAGGAAAAGGATGAGGGGAAACGAAGGGAAAAACAAATTAGTCTTCAGAAGGTCTGGTGAAGGCAAGAAAGAAAATAAGAAAGGAATTTAAGCTAGCAGAATTATGCTAAGTTGCATAGGTGGGCAATTTCTAAGCAATTTCATTCATGTCCCCACCTCCTTCTGCACATTCTTCTAAAAACATATAGTTCAAGTGCTCAAATCTGTACATGAAATTTAATAGCTGCAAATTATGGCATTTCCCAAAATTTCTTTTGTATTGTTACCCAATTGAGAAGTAACTCCTTGCCTGACAAGGACTCCTTTCCATTTCCCTGATCTATGTATTAAAAGCTCCAAGAGGGCAAAGATGTTTGTTCTTCTTCTGTTCAGAACTAAGTAGCTACAACAGGACAGCTGATTTACCACACAGTCTTTAGTTTAGTGGTATTCTACAAATGTGATAAACCTGCTGCTAAAGCAGAGGATTCTGAGTAATTCCAGTTCTCAGTGGGATAAGAAGGAGCAGGAGCCTTTAAGAATTTATCCAACCCTTTGACCAAACCAAGAAAGGCCCTGAAATGTGGTGACAAAGCCAAATGTCTGGGAAAAGTCTGAGTGCCACTTGAGTGCAATACACTTTTAGGAGCAGTAATTTAACTTATCACACTGAGTTTGTAAACAGTGGACTGGTTTTTGCTCCCTCCCCTCTGCAAACTGACTGAGCTGCCATGCAAAATTCCTGGAGTGTGCAGAAATTCCTGGAGGGTTCCTGGCGGCACAGGAAAGCCCATGGGGTGGAAGTCAGAAATTATTCATCACACCACAGAGGCATGTTTGTTTTGCAAACAGCTGTGCTGGTAGTGGAGAGCTGCTTGTCACTGTCCCTCTGTGGTTATTGTCCCCACAGCTCCTTACACTGACTCAGGAACAGGGAACCAGGTCAATGCAATGCACAGACAAATAATTCCCTGCAAGGTTTGTCTGACAAAAACTCTGCATGGTGCTATTAAATTGTGTTTGTGCACTTACTGCTCCACTTAGAGGCACTGGAATTGCAGCTGAAAGCTTTAAAAGGCATCATGAACCTCCTGCAAGATCCTTATCAGTCTCCTTAAATACATTTTATCTCCCTGGGCTCTCTGGGGTACATTTTAAGGATGGCCAGGGCTTTATCGAGGGCTTGAGTACATCCATTAAGGTAGAGACTTAATTACAAAGGAGCAGGGGGTAGGGAGGTGGATATGACAAATAAAAATCCCAACCACACCCACAAGCAGTAAGATTTGCCTTTTCAGGTTACATCTTGGCAAATTATAATCTAAAAGTGGAAAAATGAGTTTTCCTCACCTCTCCCCCTTCCCAAAGTCCAGATTCTTTCAGAAGTGATTTCTGACCTTAACCCCACACAAACAACACCAACACCCAGCATCATGGTAAAATATAAAGAATTTTTAATAGCTGACAAGAACAAAGAGCCCAGCTGCTTCCAGCTTCTTGTTTCACTTGTAGCTGAGACGAAACACAGAATCACTCCTTTCATTCAAAGAAATGGATTGATAAGGTGACTCTTTAAAGACTTTGGAAACAAAAAGGTTCTTCCTCTTTTTTGAGGGAAGAGGAGGAAAAAAGGACAGGTCTGATGCAAGAACTGCTGACATTTCCATATCCTAAATGTAGTATTTTATCATCCATACATGTTTTTTTTCCACACATCCATAGGAAGTTCAATGCATTCAGAACAAGTTGGACTTGCTGTACATGCAATGCAGAGCCATGCATCTGGAATTTCTGGATGCCCAAGAGCCAAGGCTGCCAGGTGCGTGGTTGAAAGAAATAAAAAGTGTGGCCAGAGAGTTTGTAGATGAGCTTCATCTGCCACTTGTTTCTTAATAACGTTTAATTCCAAGTAAAAGATGGAAACAGACACTGCAGGTGGTGGAGCTTTCATTTTTCTTTCTGCATTTTGTCAAGAGATGCTAAATCAGTTTTTATACATATTTTTACCTTTTCTTTCAAAGCCCAGACTAGTGGAGTTTGGAGTTTTAGTATCCTTGATTAATTTATTTTCTGCCAATGCCATCTACTAAGCCCTACTCCCCCTCTGCCCTCACCTTTACTAAAAAACCTGTGGTGTTCATGTACAGCCACCTGTCATTTTTTTAATCCAATCATCAAATGGAGTGGTTCCATGTTTGTAAATGGAAAATAATATGTCTTTATGTCAGTGAATCCCTTTGTTCTGGCAGCAGGATGGATGATGGAGTCAGAATACTGAGAGAAGCAGAACTCTGGGCTAGAATTTGAAGAGAAAGCAGCTTTGTTTTCATCTATGATGCTGCCACAAGTGGTGAAAAGGTGATTAAAGAGACTGCAACTGCTGCCTCCCTTGCTGAGTGACATTCCTTTAGAAGTGTAGCAGGAGATTTTGATAGACCTGAGCAGAAATATGTAGGCCACTTCCCCCATGGCAGGCACACAAAGAAAACACTGAAGCTTCCCGTGCTCTGCTCCTTTCCCCAGCCTCATTCCAACCTGCTTCCTCAAATTCATTTTCTCTGCACAAGAGCTGGAGCAGGGAGGGCCAGGCAAAGCACCTCTTTCTGGCTGGCAGGGGGAGAAAGAGGGAGGATAGGTGCCCACAAGAAAACAGAGGAACCTGGACTGATAGGAAGAGAGTTCTCCTTGAATTTAATTTCTATTCCTCCTTCTCTCTCCCACTCCCCTTACAAGAGATATCCTATTATCAACCCTTTCTGTTTTAGTCTAGAAAACCTGTCACTTTTATAACAAACTGCTCTTTAAATATCAAGCCCTGCACAGCAGCTGGACCAGCTGATTCTGAACTCACAGAGGGGTCACCCCCAGCTCCCCCTTGTGATCCTATCTCTGGACAAGACACAACTCCTAAATTAGCAGGGACAGGGTGAGGTGAAGGAGCAGCACAAAGAAACCAAGACCAAGGTATTTCCCCCCTCCAGCACCTCCCTTGGCACAAACACTCTTCTCTCCATGTACTTTGGGGCTCTCCCATGGAAGGAGTTCCCAGCTCTTCCTCAGGTACCTTTGTGTCCCTGCTCCTCCTCAGTGCTCTGCCATCCTTCCCCACACACAGCTGGTACTTAATCACTCCACTGCCAGGGTTATTCCTGCTGTTTCCAGCCTCTCCTCTTCATCCCTGACCTGACATCCTCACCACGGGATGAGCTGCAGTGGCCAAAACTCCCACACCTGGCCAGGCTCAGATCCCCATGTGCAAAATGCTGGCACCAGCTCCACTGAGCTGCAGATGCTGTGACACAGCTTACTCACACATACCTAAAACTCTGAGTACAATTATCCTATAAACAATTCTCTTCCAGAGAAACAACCACAGGAACAAAAGAGACTGAAAAAGCACCGTGGTTTGAGAAAGACTATTTTTCTGAGAAAGTCAAGTGTCCAAACTAGTGTACTCACAGCTATTTAAACCCTTCCCCTGCTTTGCCATCTCCCTCTACACCCAGACTCAAACTTTTTCCCTTTGTAGTTCTCCTGGACAGTCTTCAAAATCTCAGGTTTTTACTTCCTGATGTAGCAGCAGAAGCTGCTTCATCTCAAGAAGCACCATGGTGCTCCTCACACATGGTGTCCACTTGCCTTGAGGTTTCAGTTTTGGCATTGGCACCCCATTAATTTGTGCATTGCACATTCCCTTTTTTTTACTCCTCCCTCTCCTCCCCAAGTGCAGTAGCAGGTTCCCTCCCTGAGCTTCCCTTCCCACTTTAGAGGGAAGTTCTGACAGCCCTGATGGGAAACATTTCCCTCATCTTCCCCTGAACCACACCACACGTGTTTGTAAAACCCCCAGCAGTAAGGGCCTGCATTGCCTTTTTTGTTTGTTTTCTAGAAGGAAATTAGTTTTACTGCACTTGGTATTTACTTCCAGAAAGAGCAGGTTGCTTGAGGTTACTCAGTAGTTTGTAAGTAATACAAATATTTAACGTTTTCACAAGAAAATCAGAATTAACCATGAGGCAGCCACACAGTGAAAGTTGCCTTGATCTCACTGTAAGATTTAGGACCCTCACAATTTTCCATGTGTCTCACAGGGAAGTACTATGAGAAGGCTCTTATTTTTGGCATGGAAAACTCATCTTGTCAATTGGCCACACAGACAGTTTGTGTGCTTGGCTTAAAACCTCACTGCAAGAAAATTTTTCAAGACAAAAATTTCTGCCTTTTGACAGTCATCAGCACTCAGCTGTTCAGAAGAATTACATGATCTTCTTGGTTACCAGAGCAAATTCCTTCATTTCTTGAGGGAGTTTCTCCAGCTTCTTCTCCACCCCTTCTTTACCCAAACAACTGACAAAGTGACCAGAGCAAATGAAGGGGAGATGACAAATGCAATGTCTAACCCAGGCACTGGCAGGTGTGGACTTTTAGGATCAAACTGAATTTGCCTGTAAATACATTGAAAACTTCAGAGCAGTTTTCCCATGGTGGTAAACACCACAGGGAAAAGGCAGGGTGAGGGATGCACTCAGTGCAGGAGAGAGAGTTTCCATGTCAGCAACAGAAACAAAGCAGAAGTTGATGGAACGTGTGAATTTATCCACTCCTTTGAGACCAACACATTCAAATTCAAATAGGTGGAAAAAAATGGGGAGTGAGGGAATAAAATAAACAAGCAGGGAGTACAAGGAGACAGGACAGGAAGAATTTTATATCCACCTAATAAGTTCAAAAGAACATCAAAAGATGCAAAGACAGGAAGCAGTACTTACATTTCAAAAAGAGGAATATAAATCAATACCAGAAATAGAATTGCTAGTTTGGCCTCACTATCATGCAAGCCTTTCCAAACCATCTGAGACATGGCACAGCTGAAGACACAGGGACCAAGAGGGGACAGAAAACCCCGGGAGAGGTTTGCCAGTTTGTGCTGTGGTAGCTTGGAGAGTAATTCACTTGCAGGGACAGCTCCCTGTGCCGGGGTGCTGAGGCTGCCCTGATCCCTGTGCCAAGCCGGCACACGTGGCACAGGCCTATGGGAGGCCCCACACATCTGCAGCAGCAGCTGCAAGGCAGACAAAGCCAGGAACACCTCCAGTGAAGCAAACAAACCCCCACCCCAAAGTCTTCCCTTGACAAGGCACTCAGTTCTGAAGGTTAGCTCATTACCTTGTCTTGTTTACATCTGTAGGCTGGCCCCATTAACAATTAAGCTTGTACTCCATCATTCCCCCATTAGTGTGGACTGGGATGTTTGAAAGGGAGATGACAGCACAGAGAGCAGGAAGGTGAAAGGTGGAAAGAGGATACCAAAGATTCTTTCAGACACCAAACCTATTGCAGAGTTAAAGTCCAAAATACCTCAGGAGAAACCTGAAAGAAAATGTGATGCTCAGGAAAGCAAGCTGGGAAGCAGCAACATAAAGGAAGATAAGGTCATCACACAGGAAAGCTGAAAGACCTTGAAATGTAGGAGAGGAATACAATACAAAATACTTAGAGTGTGTGTGTAAGAATTAACAACTACTGCTCACACAAAGGACAGCACCACAGGGAGAGAGACCTTGATGCAACAAGGCACTCACAGCATGAAGCAGCCACAGGAGAGGCAGACTGGAGCCCAAAACCCCTCAGGAAAGTACTTCCAGAGATAAAAAGAAGCTGCCTCCTTGCACTGTGAGACCTTACCTGTAGGGCTATGTGGCCCTTCAGCCATCAAGTTCAAAAATATGGATTTAATTGGAGCTGCTGCTGAGAATGGGGGCATAGGAGAGACTTAGGAGCCAGGACAGCATTGTAAAAGGAGATTTAAGCAGCAACTTATGTAGGCAAGCTAAACAAAAGCTGGAAGGAAATATAATCCCTTCATAATACATTTACTGACAGCAAGCACCGTGGAAGAAGAGTAAACACTTTAAGAAGAAGAGATTACATTAGTGCAAAAACTAAAAAAAGCCGAGGGAAAAAAATCTCCACGGGCTATAATTCCACCTAGGCTTGTAAAAAAACCCCAGTCATTAAAGCAGCAAAGATCTGGGATGGCTTTTGAAGCAAAATGGGGAGTTAAAAGACAACAAGAACTGTACACCACAGTCAGGGTAATTCACCCCACCAAAAATAATCAGAAATAAACAGACGTCCGTAACTAGGAATGTCCCAGTTAGGAGTGCAGCAGTGACATTAAAGGAAAGGCACTCTGAGGGAATTTTACCCCTTTCCATTGGAGCATGAGGCAGGGAAAAAAAGGGAGACTTCTGTCACAGCCTTCTCCATCCAAACCCTCTGTGCCAAGTCCCCAGCAAGAGAATCCTCTTTTTTGCTGCTGTTTCTGTTGAGAAGTTTAAGTCCTCTGGAAATAGAGTGCACTAATGGAAAGGCTGGCAGAAAAAAGCTAAGACTAAGAATATTTCTTATGTTTACTTTATTAAAACAAAACACCAACACCACACAATGAAAACAGGCCACTTCATTCTATATATTTAGGCTCTGGCCCAAAATTGGAGTGAAGGCAGCACATAAATAGGGGCTTTATCAAGGGGCAGTGTGGTGTAACCTTTGGCCACAGAGCAGCTCTGTTCCTATCACCACAGCTTGGGCCAAGCTGAGAAGCAGCAGCATTCCAACCATGTCTGCAGCACTGCACACACCAATTTCTGTCAGAATTTTGAGTTTGGGCAAGCTGCAGAGAGAGATTTCGATTTCACATGCAAACATTGAGAGTTTGAAGAGGATGGTGAAAGAAGAAAACACCAACCCACTG
>VZUI01048137.1:0-51381 GCA_013401135.1 Cettia cetti | reverse complement strand
CCCTGGGATATTCCAGAGCCCTCTGGATTCAATCCTGTGCCCTGAGCTCTGGGATGCCCTGCCTGAGCAGGGAGGTGACACCAGTCCCACCAGTCCCACCAGTCCCTTCCAGCCTGACCCATCCTGGGATTTATTAAGGAATGCATATAAAAAAGTTCAGAAGAATAAAACAGATTAAAAACCAAACAAACAAAAAATCCAAAATTACTGAAAATCACTGCAGAAAAAAGGAACACAAAGAATGAAAAAATTCCTCTGTACATCACAGACAAGGTAGGAAAACACCTGACAGAGGGATTTTGCCTAATAACAGCCTGCATTCTCACTGTGTCTAATGGAAGCACTAGCCCTTGGCTTTCATTATACTTCCCAAAAGAGTACAAAAACAAAAAGACAGTGCCAAGCTTTCAACACTCAATTAAGGTTTAGGACGTCACTCAAAGGAGGCAGAAATGTGTTTTTATCTGGTGATACTCAGTGGGTAGATCTGCCTCATTCATTGTTTATGCTCCCAATCAGGGCACACTATCTGTACTAAAGAGAACAAGACCACCTAATGGAAACCTCACAGCCTGGGGAAGGGTGAGGTACCAGTGTGCTCATCAAAATAAATTCTCCTGTGAGAGCAGTTTATTGATTTGTGTATTTGACTCTCTTTGGGATTATTGTTCAATTACTTTTATCCTCTGAGATGAAAGCGGCTGAATGTAACATCAAAAGCAGATAAAAAGTCGCATGTTTCAAATTTTCCTTCAAATCTCCATAACATCCATTACAGATACGATTTTCAAGAGAGCCCTCTGAGAGCAACAGCAGAGGGTAACACACAACTCTCATCTGTATTTTCCCTAATTATTCTGGCTGAAGCATATTCCCCGTAAAATACATTTGTCCTTGAGAAGTGACAGTCTGCAGAAACTGTCTCCTCTTTATCAGGTGTGCTGCTCGCTAATTTTTGATATGATTAGTGATTTATCACCACTTAAAATTGCCAACACACATTTTCTACCTCCAACTTGTAGCACTACTGAGGTTAAAACGTGGTGGTGAAGAGACGGTGAAAGTCTCATTTTTGAATGAAACTTTGAATGAATGGTTTGCATTCATTCCTCACTAAAGGTTTTCATGCTCTGCTTGCAAGAAAAAAAAAAAAACAGAAAAAAAAAGATATTTTTGATTGCCAACCCTCTGTTTTCACTTTGGGACATGGACTGCCATCATTCTGGGTTTGCTGCATGTCACCAGTAGTGCAGCACCTGGGATTAGGCTCTTGCTCCCCTTTTGAGAGGCAGGTGTAGCCAGCAGTTGGTGCTCCTCTCATTCACAAGGTGAGCTTTGCTGTGCAGTCACCAAAACTGGCCTCAGTTCCTCAAAAGGAAAATGCAAATGCACACTCCTGCAAGTTTAGAATCCCAGTAGGATGATTTTGCAATGTATAGTGCACTAGGATAGCTGTTCCTGTGTTCTGTGTGGCAGGGACATTCAACACAAAGTAAAACGATGACTTTAAATAAATATTTTCCCTCCCAGTTTGCATTTTTGACCAGTTGCTGTTTGCTCAGCTCTACTGGGAACTATCCTGACACAAACAGGTCAGGGGGGCAATCCAGCTGCTATCTGCACTCTCAGGGCAGCCCTGCACTCTTCCCTGCACAGATGTGAGCAAGGCTGTGCTCTGAACTCCCAGAGGCATCAGGGTTAGCCAGAGGTGGGACCAGAAAGCAACCAGGCAGAGGTGGAGCACAGGGGTTCCAGCCCATTGCAGCTGGATCTTTACTGCATTTGAGGCATTCTTCTGCTCTGGAACTACTTCTGTCTTTTGTCACAGAGTGTTGTAAAAATCTTTGCAAAGCTGTTTCCAGCCAGCCTGTAAAGCACATTGGTTTTCTTTCAGTGATGCAATTACAAGGGGAAGGCAGTCATGAATATTAGTGAACTTTAAAATATTGTTTCTAGGGGCAATAGATTTTATCCAAAAGGATATTAGTGCTCCACCTCAACATTAGAAAAAAATCTCTTTAAAACTTACAGACACACATTTCAAGTCCATTACCATGCGTTTTCAAATGTCATGCCTTGAATGTGACAGTCAAATTCCCGAATCAATCAGCCAAATGGAATTATTTCACTCAGAAATTATGTGAAGACAAAGTAGCAAAAAGCAGTAAAAATGTAGAATAACTTTATGCTGTAGCTTAAGCAACTAAACAAGCTTCTTGGGGAAATGAGGAGCAACACACTCTGTGTGTCTGCTTTACAGGATGATGAACTGCAGAACACACTGGGGAATTTTTTCTGTAGTAGAACAAGGTTTGGGGTTTTAATTTGTGACCTGCCCCACAAATAGCACCTGGGATATTATCAGGGAACACCAGGTGCCTGAGCACAGCTCTCTAGCTGGGCACACAAGGGGCAAATCCAGCACGTGCCAACTGCAGTGCGTCTGCAGGCTTAGCCTGCATCTCTGCTTGTGCTGTTGTGTTCTTCCTCAGCTAAATTTTCCAGTGTCTTCATGAATATGGAAAACAGGCCTAGCCCAGGTACTCCAGTTAGAAATCCTGCTCTGGAATATCCATGCAAGGCAGTTTGAGCACCCTTGTACACCAGTTTAACTCACGTCAATGGCACAGCATATTCTGCCCTCAGCAGTGAAGAAAATCAGAGCTTTGGAACCCTCTCTGTCCTGGCTGACATCCCATAACCCCAACAAGGCACATTTAACATAGTCACAAGATGTATGGCACTAGTGGCTTTCAGACACAGAAGTGAATGAATTCAGCAAATCACACTGCCCTTCATCTCTGCTCTGGTGCTCACGTTTGTGCCTTCTGTTTGTTTTACCTTCCAGCACCTCCAGACAGGAAAGATTTTTTTTTTCTGGCTCCACAGAGTAGTGGTGGTACTCTCTGTGTGGAAGACAGTCAGTGTTTAAGATCAATCAGGATCAAGAATCATAAATTTCATTTCTTCTCCCAACGCTCTCACAATTTCAGCTGGGTGGTAGGTAATTAATCCACATCAGCCAGTGCTGGTGAAGCACCTTGTCCAAAAGCAAACATGATATAATCCAGTGATCAGATCATGGGGGAAAATGGCTGATGGATGGGGAAAGAGCTGTCTACCTTTATTTTCTTATTTCTATTGGAAAATGAAGGCCAAATAACAACGAATAAAGTACAAAAAATGCACTCTTGTATTTCCAAATGCCAGCAAAAATAAACTTCCTATTTAAGTGTAGCTTCAAAAAAAATAAAAATCTCTTTAGTTTTCAAAGCCAACCTAAGTAGTTGTATGAAAAGAAGATTTTTTGCAATAATGGGTAGCAATATGAGGCAATGAGACTTGATAGTGTCAGAGAGAGTTTTCAGTTGCGTGAATTGACATGCAAATGTTAAAAAAAATCTGAGACAGCTCCCTGAAGCAAGTTACAATTCCCAGCAGGTACATCAGGCACAGCTCGGACATTCTGAGCTAAGTAAGTCCTGATGAATCTTTTTCTGGCTTCTTGTTCTGCATTAGAACACTCCATTTTTCACATTTGCAGTGATTTGTGATGCTGCAGGGGGAAATCCAGAGGCTCCCATCCCCAAATACAACAGAAAGGAAACCATGGGGCCCAAGATGCTCATTTTAAATGAGAACCAAAATATATTATAACCATAATATATTTATATACTTGGCTCAGAAGATGACCTTTGTCATTACATGACACAGAAAGGATTTATGTTAAATAACCATGCTGAGCATCAGCTATCTGGAAATTAAAACAAAACAGAAAGAGTGATTCTTTCTCACACTGGGACTATAATGGGAATGTCAGAGTGTGATTTTCACACTTTGTACTCATGACTGTGCTGCCTGGGTGCGATAAAGATGATCCCAGGAATGTGTACTTAACAGGAAGTCAACTGGTCACATTAGAGTTAATTAAGGAGTTAAAAATCCTGAGAACAGTTCTAAGTTATAGATTACCCCCAGAGCACAAATCTCTTTATACACTCCATAGCAACTCCTGCACAAGTTAATGTTATTATACAAGGGAGCAGCATAAGGAGATTTCTGTACCAACTCAGAGCAGTTTAACTTCAATTTTTATCAAAGGTATTACTGCAACAAGACTTGCAGTTGGCTGGAATAAATTCATCAGAGTCAGTTTGAATAAGCCATGCCCTCACAGGCTGCCTCACCAGAGGAATGTGACCAACCTCCAGAGAGCAAAGCAACAACCCTGGCACCACGCAGGGTCTCCCATCTTACTGAATTCCTTCAAATCATCGATGTTAGGGGTTACAGATTAATAAATAACTTAATAATACTGCGAGAAGCCTAGTGCTGACCCCACAAACAAAGGGGGCTTGTGTCAGATGTGATACAAGAAATGTTGTTGTAGAATCTCAGACTCACTGAATCGTTCAGGATGGAAAAGCCCTCTAAGATCACTGAGTCTCCAAGTGTTGACCCAGCACAGCCAAGCCCATTGTTAAAACATGTCCCCAGGTGCCACATCTAAGGCCAGGTTCACACAGAATTCCAAGCTTGAGATGGCCTGACATCCTTGCAGTTTAGTCTCAGAATGTGTGAAATCCCTTTTTACAAGCTCATGCATAAATATATCAATTAATGTTATTGCTTAATCCATTTATATCTAAAGCAAAGTGGCATGAAAATGCAGCACTGGAACCACAACAGACTTTGGGGATAATTTGGTGAAACTGCAAAGCCATGAAGAGTTTCCCCACTGTCAAAGCAAACACACACCTGATCATTTACTAAAAGGGGTTCTTTCCTTTCTCTTCCCTCCTAAAGGAAGGCTTTAATCTCCAGGAATGAGGGTGCAAAGCAACGTGCTTGTCACCTCTCCAGACTGCTTTATTCTTATACCAGCCTAGCTCTCAAATGCAGGGACTGTGCATCCTTAGCAGTGCAGCCACTGAAACTCCATAAATGCTGCAAATGGCACTGAATAAATTCATCAAAAACATTTTTCTCCTGTTGGATCCCATTCTCTTCTGGGATATGCTTCCAACAGACAGTTTAAAACTAGCTTGAGAATGTCTTCACAAACAGGAGGCAATAACATAAAACAGCTAAAAAACACAGTCTGCTGTGCACAGACAGTCCATCAGCCAAAAAATAAGGAAGGTATGAAGAAAGAAGAAACAGAAATCAAGAAACAGAAATTAAGAAATAGAAATTTTCAGCTACAGGGGTAATACTCTTGTGAGGATAATCCTCCTGTCCAGGATATGACAAATCCAACTTGCTAGGAGATGGTTTTGAGACGTGAAATAAAGTTGCATTCAGCTGAACTGGACAGCACATGTCTGGAGCTATTATTATAGGCAGAAATTAATACCCAGGTGGAAATAACCCTACATCAGCCTTATTTAGTTCATCAGCTGAAATGCCAGCCTTCACATAAGAATACATTTTTGGCATTTCCAATCTTACACTTCTTGTGACAAAAAGCCAGACTTGTCACTTAATCCTGGACTGCTCATGGGTCAGGGAGGGAAGCTGAGAGTGGAGCTTGCATCTGACTGCTCAGGGCCTCCTTTGCCAGCACAAGGGGAGAGGTTCTGCCCAGCACAGGGATATTCCTGGCCAGCCCAGGCACTGGGAAGGAGAAGGAGCACTCTGTGAGCACTGCACCCAGCTCGGAGGCTCCCAGCACAAGGAAGACTCGGGCCTCTTGTAACAAGCCCAGAGGAGGCCACAGAGGTGCCCCAAGGGCTGGAGCCAGGCTGGGAGACCTAGAAATGTTCACCTGGAGAAGAGAAGGATCCAGCAAGACCTGAGAGCCTCTTCCAGTGCCTAAAGAAATCCTTCCCAGTGAGGGTGGGGAGGCCCTGGCACAGAGCAGCTGTGGCTGCCCCTGGATCCTTGGCAATGCCCAAGGCCAGGTTGGACAGGGCTTGGAGCAGCCTGGGACAGTGGAATGTGTCCCTGACCAAGGAAGGATGGGCTGTAAGGCCCCATCCAACCCAAACCATTCCATGATTATCTGTCTGATGATAGAAACCTGTGGATGTGCAGTGAGCCCCTCCGAAAGCAGGGAGATTATAGGTATCAAGAACAGTTTGGTATTGTTTAGTATTGAGTCATTTTCTGAGCAGGCAATTAATCCAGCTGACTTTAAACAATAATAATAAAAAAAAGACTGCTGCATTTAGAGAGTTATTCTTGGGCTGAGAAAAACAGCTTGGATTTCAATGAGACTTTAAAAAATGTCTGCTGGGGGGTATTAACCAGACTGCTCTAATCCTGACACTGCTGTATGTTCAGATTACACTGAGAGCCCTGGCTGGATTAGCAGCTACACTTTTTATAGGCTTGACAATGTGTCTGAAGAGCTGTTTTATTTGTATTTTCTCCCACATAATGCCTCTATTAAAATCCTTTAAGGGTCTTTTCTTAGTGTCAGGCTGATCAGATAAAAATGGTGTTAAAGGAGTGTGCTGCCACTGCCCCTCCCACTGTGCTCTCCTCCCACTTCCCTCAGGCATAAAATTGTTTTGCTTTATTTTTGTTTGAGCTAAAATGCAAGCACATCCTGGAAAAGGGCAATTATTGGGCTAAATGCAGGGCATTGATTTTGTTCAGAGCAAACTCTTATCTGACCTCCACTACCCCAACAAGTGTCTCCAGCATTTGGAAATGCACATTTGTTCAAATATGTACATTCCCATAAGAGCTAACCATCCATGGCTTTAATGGCATCGCACTGCTGACTTCAACACCCTGGTGGAAGGAGGACATGAGCATGAAATTAGAATTAAACAGCTGGCCATAAATTCTATCTAGACCCTTCATAAACACGTGTTGCTGGAGTGCATTGCAGCCAGAGCTCAGCTGCAGGAATTTCAATATCTCTTAGTCTGGTTAAGGGAATAACTGGGGAAAGGAACCAGTTGGCATCTCTGTCCTCTTCTTCCCCAGCTCAATTTCCAACCACATTCCTGAGGACTCCCCATTTGCCTAACCTTATCATTATTATGGTTGTGGCATATTCTACATTGTTCTAAGTAATTTTCCAGCCATAGAAATAGGAGATTTTGGGACTGTTGTTACTGGGTTTTCAGTATTATTGCTGTTGTTTTTCCTGTGATTATTATTATTATTGTTTTCTGCCAATGAAATGGTGTAGAGAGCAAATCCCTCCAGATAGCCAGAGAATCAGATCATCCCCATCATACAGGGATTCCTTGTGAGTATCCCCAGCTGGTAACAAAAGGAGTGGCTGCTGCTCCTGAATCATTGGAAAAATGGAAAATCCTCACAAAATGGTTCTGAGCATCTTCACTCTAACAGGACCCACTTCACTTTGCAGCTGTAATGCTCCTGGGTTTTAAATCCCACAGGAGATTTTCTGAAGATGAGAAGGGAAGAGAAAGTAGTTGTATCTGTAAATCTTGAGTGGATCTGAATGGATGCCACTTGGAAACCCAGGACGTTTCTAATCTTCTGCTCAGGACAAGTTATAACCACCTAGGGAGCAAATGCTAACACATCTCCAGTAGGAATATTGTTATTTTAATAGCCAAGCAGTAATTATTTTTTCTTTGCCCTTCTTTCTTGCCCTTTACTCTGAACAGGAGGAAATCATTAACAGCTGGAGAACAACCAACCATCCAAGTGACTTTTTCAGCACTTGTGGGTAGGAATATTAGAGGAAAATGAGGTTAGGAATAAGGTATGCTCTTTATATAAATTCATATAAATGGCATAGTAAATGAAAAAAAGTGTGTCTCACCATAAATGCTGTTACAACTTGCAGACCTGTGGTGCCAAGCTGTGGCAGTAGTCATTGGAATGTTTCAGTAACCTATTAACAGACCCTTTCTTAGAAACTCTTAGCTTTCTTTAACACACTTCCAGCAAATGGATTTCCAATAAGCATCTAGCTCCTTTCTCTTCTTTCCATTTCCAAATAAACTCTTTCAGGGCACAGTGGTGTGTTTGTGTGGAAATGGCTTCGCTGAGAAATTGAAAGGCAGGATCTGGATCAGTTCCCTGCATGAGCTTTGCAATATCCCTGAAAAGTGTCGTGATCTGTATTTGGTGCCCAGAGCATTGCTTAAGCTACTGAGGAGAAAGCTAATCTCTTGCGCTTTCATTGGCAGCACTGTCTCATAGAGTGATCCTAATGGGGTGGAAATGAGCTCAGCTGCCTAATTCTGTTAAAAACATAGGCTGTTTCTCACACATGAATGCCCATCTACTTCCTTCTAGCCTTGCTGAAGCCATGGCAGCAAAGAATCAAGTCACAGTTGCCAAAAACAGAACACACTGCTTTTTTCCCACTTCAGCTCTTTTTAGTTATTTATTTATTTGTACACAGTAAGAAACAGCCAGTGGAAGAAACTCCATTCACGCAGAAAAAAAGCCCATTCTCAAGTTAAAAAAGATCTTGATGTGGACAAATGAGCTTTTCCCTAACTTTTAGGGCATGACTAACTTGCTCATTAGTGGCGTAATTTTAAGTAGCACTGTAAACCTTGTTTTTATCATCTTTGTTTCACCAGCCACAGGTAAGGACAGTGCTGCCACACCACCAGAGGTGCCTCTTGTCAATCCAGCTTCCTCCAGCTGTGATCCATGTGCATGCAGATAGCCCAAGCCCTTCCATGGGCTGCTGTGGTGCTGTGTTGGAGCTGTTGGCTGCAGTAACACTGAGTTCTGTGCCTGTGGTGATCTGAATTTCCCAGCTGGTGGATGACAACTTCCCTGCTCCTGCCTATGGGGTAAGATGGAAGGGCTGTAAATCAGCCTCTGCATTCCCATCTGCCTGTAAGTGAGGACATGAGCAGTCATGGGGCTCCCTGATGGGGTTTAGTGGACAGGATGGTGTTCAGTCAAATGCTGGGCTTCAGGATCTTAGAAGTCTTTGCTAACCTCAAAGATTTTGTGACTGTTTTCTGCTATATAAACAATCCTCTAGGTGTTCTTTTAGGTCCATTAGGGTTGACCTTCCTGTCTGTGCTCATTAAAACCAAGATCCAATTTGTTAAGGGCTCTGGACGAGAGGAGACTGAGGTCAGACCTCATTGGAGGCTGCAGCTTCTCCAGAGGGGCAGCTCCAATCTCTGCTCCCTGTGACAGGGACAGGAGCCAGGGAATGGCTGGAGCTGTGTCAGGGCAGGGTCAGGCTGGATCTCAGGGAAAGGATCTTCCCCAGAGGGTGCTGGCACTGCCCAGGCTCCCCAGGGAACGGGCACGGCCCGAGGCTGCCAGAGCTCCAGGAGCACAGGGTGGATCCCTGGGGTTGTCCTGTGTAGAGCCAGGAGTTGGACTGGATGATCCTTGTTGGTCCTTTCTCAGGATATTGTCTGATTCTACGAATTTTTTTAGTTCCAGGAAGAATGTATCCGTACAGGACTTTGTGGGAAAGCTTAAAAATGGAACAGCGACATGCTTTGCAGGGATAATGATCTTTATTACAGCCTTCATCATTTTCCCTCTGGAATGCTGCAGGGAATGTGCTCATGGCCACTCCTGTCCCATGCTCTGGGGGAGCTGTGGGTGCTCCTCAGGCAGAACTGGCTGTGTGAGGGAGGACCCGGGCAGGGTGTGGGAGTACACACAACTCATGTCCCTTGGGAGAGACTTCCAGGACTCTTCATTAAATCCTGCTATGACCCTTGTAAGGCTGTAGCTGTGTGCTGATCGCTTGCTTTGCTATGCAAATGAACTGAAAAGGGAGCCGAAAAGGAGGTGTCCAGACCTCCACAGCAAACAGAGGTTAGGGAATGGGAAATTACAGATTTCTTTCACAAGATAGTGTTGAGCAAAAGAGCAGGGCAATAACTTGATATTCTTTGGTGAGTAAGTCTAATTCTTGGGAGTTTGTTTGTTTTTTGAAACCAGAAGTTTCTCAAAGTTTAAGAATCAAGTGGCCTCAAGTTCTCCTGGGGAATTTTTGTAGATAAAATCCAGTCTGCTGTCTGCACTGGCAGTGTTCACCAGCTCCTCAGCCTTCCTGTTGGAGCAGTGTCTTGACCTTTGCAGAGTCCTTCTTCTGCAGTGTGGGGCCTGAACCAACAAACAAACCCCATGGTAACTGAAACTAAAATAGCAGAGATTTAGGCTGGATATTGGGAAGAAATTCTTCCCTGTGAGGGTGCTGAGGCCGTGGCACAGGGTGCCCAGAGAAGCTTGGCTGCCCCTGGATCCCTGGAAGAGTCCAAGGGATGGGGCTTGGAGTACCCTGGGACAGTGGGAGGAGTCCCTGCCCATAGCAGGGGTGGCACTTGATGATTTTTAAGGTCCCTTCCAACCCAAACCATTCTGTGATTCCAGGTCCTGAATTAAATTGCAAAGTGCCAGGCTCCCAAGATGCCAGTTCCAAAATCAAATACATCAACAGCGAGGAACTTGATGGTGAAGCAGATCAAAATGCAGCACTCAGCAGCTGAAGCCTGATTCAAGAATGCTATGGATTTTCTTCTGCAAGTAATCATTATGTGTGCATAGAGATCCACAGGATTCAGATGGAAAACAGATCAGAGCTACTTCAGTAGGTTAATATGAGCAGATAACTGCTGCAGTTATAACTGTGCTTTTGCCTACAATACACTGTTGCAAAAGGAACTAAGAAACTTGCTGTCTGTGCTTTCAATAGAGGCACAAATCTACACATATTAGATAAAAAGTCTGTGACTGTCTTTTTTCCTCATTTTGTGTCTAATGCCTCAAAAGAATAAAAAACCACACCAAATGAGTTGTACAGAGTTGTATGTAAAGAGACAGAGACGAAGGCTGCATGCTTAGAAGCTGATGCTCTGAAGAACAAATTTCTTTCTTGAAGTAGAGAGCAAGGTAAAAATTCTTCCTGTTGTTTTTTTTGTTTGGTTTGGTTTGGTTTTTGGTGGTATTTCTTGGTTTTGTTTTGTGGGGGGTTTTGTTTGGGTTTTGGGGATTTTCTTGGGGTTTTTTTTGGGGGGTGTTTTTTTGGGAGGGGGGCAGTGGTTTGATTTTTTTTACTAGGACTTTTACATAAACTACTGCAAAATACTAAAATCTTAAATTTGTTATCCATCAATAGCACTAAGTGAGCTTGACATGTGAAATGGGAACACCTAAATGGCCTCAGATTTCAATTTCCACCTGTGTCCAGTAGGAAAAATGCTCCTCAGGTGAACAGGAAAAAAGGGTTGCCTTTGATACAATAAATATTGCAAACATTGCATTAGAGACAGCCACCCTGCTTCATGCTTGGAAGCTCCCACTTACACCACAAGTGCTGTAACTTCATGTATTTCTCTTTCATCTACAATTCCTGCAAAGGTCAGAGAATTGGCAAAATCCCCCTGCTGAGGAAGAAGCAGTAGGAATACACACAGGTTTTCTGGGGGGATCTGCTACCCTGAACCATGCCAGAGCTGACTCAGGGACTGGAATAACTCCAGTTTTACCAAAAGCTCTGGGATCAGCTGATGGATGTTACTAAAATTGGTTGTTACACAGCAACAGCAGGAATGAAGTGGCCGCTCTGCAGGAGCCACCCCCAAGAACTTATGCCCCAAAAAGCTGCACTCAGGAGCATGAAGTGACAGAACAAACCTGGCCCATGGATTGAATCTGTCACTGGAGCATCAGTGCTCACAGAGATCTGTCTCTAGCTAGCCAGAAATAGAGGGAAACAACTCTCAGTCACTGCTGACAGTCTGCTTTTATCTCTCTACTTGCTTTTCCTAGTCCAAAACTGTAACAGTAATCAAATGGGGATAAAAGAAGTTTCTTTGATGAGCATGTCATGCTGATGAAAGGCAGCAGAAGTTCTCTGTGTAGACAAGAGCCACAAACATTAACAGACATTGGCATTTGGAGCTTTTCTGTCAGTCCTCAAAGGGGTGTTTTTATGAATGGAATTCTGCGTAGGAAGGGAAGTTGCTGCTTAATTTCTGCCAGTGCTCCCAGCTCATCCACCCTCATGGAGCAGCCCCCTGCTGCAAATCCCTGAATATTTCTGTATTTGCCATTAAATTCTGAGCTTAAGGCAAGCCTTTATATTAATAAAATCTTTTCATTCAGCACTTCCATATTGCTTTTTGTTGCCTGTGAATTTTCAGCAAATGTTTGTTTAGTTTGCTTCTTTAATAGGAAGGTCTGAACTTCAGATGTTATTTTGTCCAAAGCAGGCAAAGCTTTTGTCAACTGATAATCACAGATGTTGATGTATTTATATCGACCTATTTAAAAATCTCAGATGGTTTTAATCGGATGGAAAGGTTTTTAAAAGGCAGTTTTCAGAAGCATTATTCAAAAAGCATAATAGTCCTATTTGTCAAAAATGTAAGCTTGCCCTTTAGCACAGACCTAGGACATAAAGCAGACTTCAGACAAACTCCTTCCAAAATAGCTGCTCTCCAATTTTTCAATAGCTGACTCTTAAAACACATTTTACCCCCAGCTCAGAGGACAAACATTCTGTTCCAGCCTGCTCAAGAAGAAATTAAAGTTGAGCATCTTCAGCTCTTCAGATTTGAATGTGCCCTTTATAAGGCGTCTTCAATCTTTATGGATTTTCATATTCAGTGAGGAAGGGCAGAGCAGGGAATCCTGAGGAAGGAAATGCCTGTGAGATGGGGCACACACTGTGCTCCAAAGTGAGAGCCACTGTCAACTTTCTGAGGTTTTCATGCCATTTACAAAATATTTTAGCCTGTGTTTGACTCCACCTGTGGCATAGGGTGGGTAACCTTGGAGAAAAATTCTCCACGGATCAGGAAATACTTACGCATGTTCTTAAGATTTTCTGAAATGCAATATTTATATCCTTCATAATCCTGAGAGGAAACAGGTGGCTGGTCAGTGTACCTGTGGCTTTCCAATTCCATGCTCAGGCTGCTGGCACAGGGCTCAGGGCTGGGTGGTTGCTGTGTAATTGCCCTGCTCTGGCAGCCAGCTACACAAACACTGCAATCTCCCATTCCAACTGCATTGCTTGTGTGCAACCTGCAGCACGGAATTCGTCTTGAATACCTTTCCTCTGCATCTGTATGCAAACTGAAGACATCTATTTCTCTTTCACAGGTTGCTTTACATTCAAGTTACAGGAATTTGTATGTTGATTGAACAATGTAAACAGGTGCACATTGGAATACACAGAGCAACTAAAGCACGGAGTGCATCCAAAGGTCTCACTTTTCTCCCAAGGCAACAGAAAACTCTGTAGCCCAGATTTGCACTATGAGGAGAGGACCAGGATTGTTACAGCAGAAACAAAGAGAAGGGCAAAAAAACCTCAGAGAGAGGAAGCAACACATTCAAAACTGCTTTTTTGAAGGGCCTTGCAGAGTCTCTGCAAGCAGTTTCACAAGGAAGGTTTGCTGACACTGGCGTGGCTGTTTCCCAGCAGTCCCTGAACAATGCCTTGGATATTTCTTAGTGCAGTCACTAATGACACTTGGATTTCTCATTAGTGTGGCAGGAGTTCTGGAGGCTGAAGCACATTTGTAAATTAGCAGATACTGATCTGTGATCGACCTTTACTATCAATAGCACAGATAGCACCAGAAGGGATAAGGCTAAAGATGGAAATTCTTGGAAAAGGTACCAGTGAGATCAATCATATCAAGCTCTGAAGTTCTCAAACTACAGGTTACAACACATATACTTTTAAATACAGCTTTTCCTAAGAATTTTTATTAACCAAAGACTTTCAACTCAACAATTGCTCTGACCTAAAGCAGCTCAAGTGGATGGTACAGCTACTCAATGAACAAACGCAAGTGTCACCACACACAGCTCAAATCATGTGTCCCATCCATCACACCTCCATGCAAGAGGTTCAGAGGCATGATTCCTAAAGGAACACCTTTTGGTGTGACAATCTTATATGATCCTATCTAACACCAACACTCATATTGCTATTGGGTCTTGAACAGCAGCAAACAGCAGCAAAGGTGATGGAAAAAGTACCATTATTCAACTTCTCCCAAGCATGATGTTTACAGGAACCAAGAAGTTTAATTCAGACATGCCTCAGGCCCACAGATCATTAGGATAATCCCCCCTGCCTTTGGATAGCACACTGCAGGAAATGATCTGGCACCGCAATTTCCATGCTAGGCTAGAACACCCCAGGCAAAGAGGAGACTCATTCTAATACATTTCCCAGAACTGAGCTTTAATAGAATTAGTTCACTTTTCTCCCTTCTTAATTCTTATTCAGCTATTCATAGTTATATTCTCCATATCAGCCTGCATTCCTCCCCCTAAGTGTTTACCAGTGCCTGTATTGCATCCAATCTTTATTTTGTACTCTCTGCCCAGACGCTGCCCTGTAGACACACAATATGTATGTCTCATTTTCTCTTTAAGCCCACATCTCCTTTTATTTCCCTGAGCATTTTGAGTGCTATTATTTCAAAGCCTTCCAGGTTTTCATCATCTCAAAGATAATTACTGATGATGATGATGATGATGATTATTTTATGCTCAGGAACGTTTCTCCCTCTCCCCCTTCTGCACTCTTTGAATCAAAGCATTAGATAATTCTCCCAATTTATAGGATGAGTAGGTCCAGAAGTTGAATTTGGAATATTATGTAAGTAAATGCAAAAGAAACATTCTAAAAGTGGCCCAAGAAAAATATCAGCTGGCAAAAAAGTGTTGTTCCTGATTAACTGCTGGATCTGCAGCATTCCCTAAGTTCTGCAGTACAACAAATGCAACAAAAAAAAAACAAACAAACCACTCAATTCCTATCAAGCAGGATTTTTTCTGTCTTTTGGGAAATTCTTACACAGGAGATGCATGTGTGAGAAATATTTCTGGATAGTCCAAAGAAAGGTAGCAGGTACTCCATTATATTGAGAAACAGACATTTGCCCTCATTTTCAACTCAGTATCACAAAATTCTCTGAAAAAAAAAGTACTTGAAGATGAATTTTACTGCACAAGTTTAGGCATCACTATAGGAATGAGTAAGCATAGAAAAATGTCACAAATAAATCATTAGGAAATAAATTTAGAAATCCAACACAGAGGGAGATGAGATGAGTGCCAGGCAGAACATTTGCAGAGCCACAAGAGAAAGGGGAATGTTTCAGACATTCAGAAATACAGAGAGCCTGGAATATATTCCTTTTTCTAAATGGGAAAGAAAATCTAATCTCTCCTGTTCAATCATTTCCCCCCAAGCCCTTCCAAAGTTTGTTTATTCAAATGAAACAGAATTTGGGCCAAAATGTAACCAAAGACATTTAGTGCATCCCAAATCTCAGTTCTAATTCTGGAACTGCAAACACATCTCTGCTGAGATATGTCAGTTTTGCATTAAAAAAAAAAGTGGAACAAGATTTCTGAATAAATTTGACTCAACTCAAAAGTTCCTGTCGTGTTGTATATTATATCTTAGTTTCATTTTTTAAAAATAAGATATAGGATTAAAAAACAAGCACATATCCTATCCTGGGAGCATGAATTGAGAGAGAATTAATAGTTTCCTGTTGACACTACTTCATCTTCACTAAACACCAAGGAGCATGAGATTCTTCTTTACTCCATTATATAGGGTCTAATTCTCACATCATTGCAAGAGGTTAATAATCTGCTTTTTCCTGATATTTGTTTCACAGTCAAAAAATCAGCACATGATACATGTCACTCATTGAAGCAATCAGAAGAACACACTCCAGTCAACACCATTTATTAATGTCAACCAGAAGAGCAATTGTATTTCATCCAACCAAAAATAAACAGACAGGCATCACATTTTGATGACAGCTAAAACTATCATCTCTACAGTTCTCATCAAGTCCCCACTGACATAAAATTGTACACGGGTGTGTGTGCTAGTTCTAGGAATCCATTACCTTGCAGTAATCAGAAAACAAAATTTTAGAGAGATATTCTGGGCATGTGCATGGAAACAGAGGGAAATGAAGAACATAAATCTTGAATGAACCAAAGGGGAAAAAAACCTCCCCAAAACACCAAAATATATAATGGTTTCATTTGTCAAAATATACTCCAATGGCTTGATTTTTTTTCAGATTCCCTGCATGCCTATAAATCCAGCATAAATCCATTACCACCAGAGCTCTGGTGAAAGCTGGATGCCAGAGAAAAGACTGGTGTTGGCTGTTTTATGAAGTGAACACAGAGAATCACAAAAGCATTAAACACTCAGCGCTCTCCTCTGCTCAACACCAGCCCAGGATGCTGCACTGCCCAATGCTTCTCCCCAAGGCAGCCCAGTGCTGCTGAGCACCAACATGTGAAGCCACAGGGATAAATCCCTCACTTGGGATATGTTGAGAGAAGTTTCATAGGGTTAGAGAGAAAAACTGGAATAAGATGCACGAGCACTCGCCTAGATTTTGCTGCTGCATATGAGAAGATATTATTGGGTGGAATATACACATAATTCCTTGGGTGTTGGGAAAAAAAAGGGAAGGGAAATACAAGAAAGGAGCAACTGGAACAAGATGTAGTGAAGAAATATTATTGTATTCAGTATTGTTCCCATGCCTTGAAAAACAGCACTGTCCCTTTAGACTGTCATCCTAAATTAGCACACTGAAGCCTGAAATGATCCTCTGATAGCACTTGGCATACCCACAGTTGAAGAATCCTAAAGATTTCAGTCCCTTTGTGTGAAATTCCCAGTAACACCATCCATTTTCCTCAGTTTTATGCACAGGTCTGGTTCCCAGTGGCAGCAAAACACTCTAGGCAGCAAATTTCCAGGTATAATGAATTTCTCAGGTGGTTTAAGCCACTTATCTTTCGCCTCATGCCTTATAGTACCACCCAAGTCAGTTTATAAGCACCCAGAAATGCATTCTGATGTGTCTTTATTGCTTAATTATCAAGGTGAGATGCTCATATTAAATTGGGCATTTAATTACAGGCACACACATCTCTGAGCATTACCACCAAAAGATTTCCCTAGGTAAAGAATATCATTTATCTTTTTTTCTCATTGATGTCATTTAATTCTTGCATGATGGTAAATTATATTTCAGAGCATAGTTTTAGATTTGCCAAATGGGTCTTACAGCAGAAATTACAGACCAAGCTTTGCCTTTCCTGTGTTCATATCAGGCCTAATTGCAGGGCTCTCCTCCACGAGTTTTTCTGTGAAGTCAACTCCTATCAAAGCAAGGTGATCACAACCCTGCCCAGTGGGGCTAAATCCAAATCTCATTGGGTGTGAGAAGGAAACCCTTTCCTCTAAACCCCAGCTGGGCTGTCACTGCTCAGGCTGTGTCCTGCAGAGGGACATGTGGGTGTCTCCTGCAGCTCCCAGCAGGTGAGATGTGCCCCCTCAAGCCCTCTCACCTAGGGTTTATCAACATCTATAGAACAACTCACTTGGCAAAAGTACTGTCATTTCATTAATCAACAGGCTCCAACTGCCTGTGAGGCAGAGTGTGAGAAGAGACACGGGGAAAACAGATGGGAAACAGCCCCCGTGTGTTACAGGCACTGCAATTATCTGGAGCTGTGTCACTCCTGACAGGTGACTGGCTCAGTTCTCCTTCAGTGATGTGCCACAACCTCCTCACACAATCCAGCTGGGTGTTTCACTAGCCCTAATGTTACAAAGCTTTTCCTTGAAGCCTAAACTGAATCTTTCTTGCTGCTATTTAACCCCATTAATTTCTGCTCCTGTCCACTACAGACAGAAAGAAGTGATTACTCTCTCTCCTTTTATGTTCTTGAAGAATATTATGTTCTTTAAGTGCTGCCATTCCAATAAAACTGTTCTAATGACTGAATCTTGCCCTCCAGGTTGCTCTTACTGTTTTCCTTCAGGCTTTTTCTGTTGCTTTCCACAATGTAACTCTGCAGTGTCCAAAACTGGATTAGGTTCTTCATTTGAAGCATTACTAAAATCTTATGATCCACCCTGTCATATTTGCAAGATTCATCACAGACTTAGTGAAAAAGGAGCAGTGGCTTTTTAATAAGGTAGAAACACAAATGTTATATTGCTAAAAAACTATGGGAAGTACACGAAATTGGAAGGAAAATAACCCAAATATCTGACAACACTGTATGAGAGGAACAATCCCAAGTCTTTTTTTCACACACACTGGACCAAGCAAGAACACTTTTCAGAGGAGATAAATCAGGGTGGGTTTATCTAAGCCCTGAAGGATGCCACCAATCCACTCCTGACATTAATGAAGTTGTTTTGTGCTGCCTCTTCATCTCTTCCTACATCCCTTTAGCCACCACAGGTACAGGTTACATCAGAAAACAGAAAATTCCTCCTGTCCCAGAGGCCACTTCTCTACCAGATACAGCAAACAGAAACAGGGACTTCCATGTCACACAGCACCCTAGGCAAGCCCCATGCAAAAATCACCTGAGTTCATTAGAAAGAATCATCTTCCCCATCTACACTTCAAATTTCTAATTTTACACTGAACCAAACTGTCTAAAGTCTAAAAAAAAAATATTAATTTTTCTTTTTTTCCCCAGGTACTTTAGGGCCTGCGCTTACTACGAAAACAGAATTTTCTCTTCTAAGTTTATGGCAAGTTGAACTAGAGAGCTGTAAATGAGGCTGTTTGGAGGCAACAATTTTCACCTGAAACCAGGGGCTGTGACATCAGTAATTTCCCCTTTCCTGTTTGCGTGTGGGGGTTTTTTTTGCCAATTGCACCAAGAGCATTTACATTAGTGGAGGAGAGAAAAAACAGTATTATTGTATGAATTGTGTAACCACCTGGGTTTTGCATGGAACAACCTCTGAACTTGCATCAATGATCAAAAATGGTCCCTAAATCCAAATACATTGCCTGAAGTAGTGGCATCACATGTATTTCTGAGCACTGATAGGGCAGAGTAATTGCAAAAGGAGATTACAGAGACTCTGAGGGCACAGAAGAAAATCACTGAACTCCACTGAACTCCACCAGCCCTGGACTTGCTCATGTAGTGGAGTTCCCAAATTATTTTCCAGTGATCTTCAAGATCTTTGAGATCTTTAATTATGGCACCTCTTGAATTGCATGTAAAATGTGTTTTGCTTTTAAAATAACAGTGTCCCTCCTAATTCTACACTTCTCTCTTCCCAAAACACACAGTACACACCTTTTTTAACATGCAACAGTGAAAAAAATGTAATCTTGGGAAAGACTTTTCAAAAGAGGTTTTTGTTCAAAGCCCTGCAGTCAGCATGGGTGATAAAAAAGGAGCTCTTTGAACAGCTCAGACGTTTCACTTTGCCAGAGAGGACAGTGAGTTTGATCTGCCAGCAATCACACATGTAATCCTTGTACTGCTTTAGGATGTGTGATCCCTTGTTTCTGACCCAGTGGACATTCTTTGAAACAGGGCTTGAATGAACTCTGTATTCTCCCCAAGAAGCATCTGAATTTCACTGAGTGTTGTTGTGAGCATTAACAGGGACAGTCCCATCTCTGCAGATCACAATGTTTCGTTTCTGAATGCACATTCCACCTCATGCAAGAAAGAGGAGAACCAAAAGAGGAACCTGGCAATAAACAACCTCCTCCAGGTCAGAGACAAAACACATGAATGTTAAAAAAAGAAGAAACAAAAAGAAAAAAGAATTTCTTACTAGGTCCTGCTGTATTTTGCCCACTTCAAAAGCAGACCAGTAGCTATGTAATTTAAACACCTCTCCTATACAGAGGCACCACAAACAATAAAACTAAAACTTTTTTTTTTCTTTTTTTGCCTTAAATGAAAATGTATTCTCCAATCCTGTCAAGCCATGAGGCATAAAATTAGAGTCTGGAAGATTTTTAATTGTAATTTAACAATTATAGAATCTTACATGAACTTTTCCTATCCCCAGGCACAAAAATGGAGAGGTATCCTTGGACATGAAGCTATGGAAAAGCTCAGGATGCTTGTAAAGCCATGTTAACACAACAGTTATGAGGAGTTTATGGATGAATGCCATTAAAAGAAGTCAATGCTTCCTTAGCTACCTGAGATTTTAGTGATGTTCACTTTCTACCAGCAGCTTAAGCTCAGTGAGTAACCCCACTGACTGAGCCACCACAGCTGTCCCCAATTCAGCCCCCAAGGACCCCTCAGCACAGCAAACACAGGTGTAGGGAATAAAGAGAGAGAAAGCAAAGCACCACCATTGTAGGACAACATCAGAGAAATCTTCACTAAATGTCACAAAGCAGAACAATGCAGAGTCCCCAGGCAGGTGCAGAGGAGAGCCCTTCCCTGCAGAACCAGGCCTTTTTCAGCAGTTACCCCATTATCAGTTACATCCCATTTAAGCACAACAAATGTAATCCAACCAACCCCACAAACCACGCTGTGAGCACATCATGGTTAAATAACTCGTTTTTCTACCTCTAATTCAGCCAAGTCACTTTCCCACAGCCCTCTCCTGCTTAGCCAAAGTAGCAGGCCTGAGCCGTGGTTTTACAAGGGTAACAAGGCCCTTATTTTGTAAGGTTTTACCTATAGGGAACAGCTAAACACCCCCTGATCCAATATTAACCTACTGAACACCCTGAACCCTTCACTGCAGACCCCTGAGAGGCCTGGAGGCAGATTTTGGTTCAGTGCTGCTTTGCACCCATGTGCAAGTCCAGCCCCATGGCTCAAGGCTCTCTGGCTCCAAAACCTCTCACTTCTCTGTCTTATTTTTAGCCCCAGAACAAAAAAGTGCACACTTTTTTTTTCCCCTAGCAAAGAAAAGATGTTTGTTCTCAAGTTCTGTTCATAAACCTAGATACTTGTATTAGCTTTCTATCTCATTGGGATTGACAAAAAATGACATAAACACTAGTTCAGCAACAAAATAATCTACTTTGAGTTATGCTACATCTCCATATACACTCTGAATAGTCCTGGTAGCTTCAAAAGCTGCCCTTTTGTCTTCAATAAGTAACAGAAATTCAAGTATTTTGTACTGCCAATTACAAATGTTCCTCAGATTTATTACATACTTAGAACCCTTCTGTAAATGCACAGCCCGTGAGCAGAGCAGTGCAGAGCACCTTGTCCTCTTCCAGGAACCACAGGTGTTTCACAGGGACACCACAGCCCCTTGTCTCTTGTTCTGGTGAGGCAAACTCGGTGTCAAAACATGTTTAGAATGACAGATCAAAGGCAAACCTACCAAAAGGGACAAAAGAAAAACCTAAGGGAAGGAGGCTGGTCCACACCAAGGGTTACACCCACAGAAACCAAAGCAAGCTGTGAACCTTCTGTGAAGTCTGGGGACATGGAATTCCTGCACCTCGCCAAGCAGGGTGACAGAAATCCTTGGACAGAAGTGAGGAGGGTCTCCTGTGGCTGCAGCCATTTGAAGGTGTCCCTTGGCTTGGTGTCCCACCTTAGCCTACAAGCACCAGAAAAGCTTCAACCCAGCATTTGTCCATGAGAGTGATGAACAACCTGCTGAAATCAGCACCAGCTGAGGAAAACACACTCATTCTCAGAAAGGAAGACTTGTAAAAAGAGAGAGACAGCACTGGGCAGCAGCAGGATGTGCAGCAATGCCCCAGTGTGCACCAGCTCATTTGGAAAGACATTTCCAACTAATCCAGCTTGGCAGAGGGAAGCAATCTCATGCAATCTTCCCTCTTTCTCCCAAACCAATCACTTGTAAAACCTCCCCCACACTTCTGACCTGCTGGTCAAGAATATTACTTGGCAGGCTTTGAAAGCAAAAATCCTCAGAGGACAGGGGAGAAGCTTTTGAGGTGAGGCAGGGAAAAGGAAATAAGGTTTTCAGTTCAGGCAGTGCAGATGGTAACTTGATTAAGCATCTAAGGAGGCTCCAGCCTTTGCGTGGATGCCCAACCAAGGGACACATGGTAATGGGCCAGCCTTGGGTGATAGAGAGATCAGAAAGGAGATAACCAACCCTTTCCATTTATCACACCCTCCTAACTCCATTAATGCTGAAGGACAGGCATTAAGTGGATTGATCTGCATCTGGGCAAGGTTGGGGAGGGGCAGGAACATAAGAGGAATATTCTCATTTATCAAAGAAATAAAATGAAAGGTTCACACAGTGCTTTGGGTCTGCAGGCCAGGCCAGAGCCAGCAGCACAGCTCCCCAGGGTACAGTCACAAAACTGGTATTTTTCTGTGGAGTTGTCTTAGTTTGTCCTTTTCTTCTTTTCACTGTTTTCCATTTAACACCAATAACCCCCGGCACTGCCCATGTGGAGCTCCAGGCTCAGAAGCTTGAGCAATAGCCACAGAGACTAAGGCAATGTGAAAATTAAGAAAGAAACAAAAATTTGATACTATTAGAATCATATCAAACTAAAATAAGTGTTAAAAGGAAAACATAGCAGTGGAGGTGGTATTGCATAAAATACACTTCACTCACAAAATTGTAGTTTAAAAGAAAAAAACAAACTCAAAACCCAAGCAAGCAGCTGAACCCCACCATTAATATCCAGCAATTTAAAACACTCAAAGGTAACCATTATATACAATTGTGTCAAAGCAGAATTTCTCTCTTCCTTGAAGAAACCTTCACCTGCCCTGTAACACCTCATGCCTCAGTAGCAAGGATTTCACCCTTTGCACTGTCCTGAGAGGGATCTTTCTGCTGCCCCTACAAGATCACTGTCCCCAGAGCAGCTGGATTCAGCCTGGGTCACACAGCAGCAGGGGCCAACATAAGATCCAACTCACTGAGTCAACTTTTTCTCTCTGAAAAGCCATAAGGAGGAAAACATTCATAATAATAAAAAAAAGAACATAATGTGCATCTCCCACTGGTATGTATCAATCAATCAATCAAACAATCAATCAATCCCTGAGTGCCCTGATTCAGGAGTAAATCTGTGGGAGACAAAGCCTGGAATACAGGAACTGGTGGTGGGTGTTTAGGTCACTGACAGCCTGTAGTGCCCCTGACATCCACATCCAGCTCATGGTGGGATATTGTTCTTTCCCTCTCCTCCCTCAGCAAAGCCATGCTCACATCACCTCCTGCATATTAACAGAAATCAGCAACCCAGAGGACTTAGAAGTTGGAAAGCACCACTACTGTGCATTTAATCCTGAACTATTTATTATATATCACACACCCTCTATGTAAGAATAGTGGCATTTAATATTTGATAGCAAAATGTTGTAGTACCAAGATGAATAAATATAATTCAACCAGCCAAACCAATTGCTGTCATCACCCAGTACCAGTTTTGTGATGACAGCTGAACTGGTTTCTTCATTTTTCAGCAGGAAGGTTGCTGCCTGTGCCCTTAAACTTTTAAAAATGGGGTGTTTAAGGAAAAAAGTTTGACAAAAAAGTTCAGCAAAACTGCTGTTTTAGAATGGAGATGTAGAATTCTACAGAAAAAGCAGATTTTTAGTACTCCACATCCTTTTATCTTTGGGTGGCATCAAAATCAATAGTAAGGTGTCCGCTATGGAGGATACATCCAGGAGCTGAAAAATTTCAATTTATGGGAAAGCTGATATACTGAAAGAAATGCTTTGATTTTCCTTGGACTGATCTTTGAAGTTTATGCCACTGCAGGCTCCATTTGCTGTTCTTACATCTTCAAAGGCATCTAAAAAACATCTTCTCCAGCCACACTTTCCTTCAGCAAGTTATTTGTAGAGGGAAAAGAGAGAGGAAAAAAAAAAAAAAGACAATGAAGGTTGCATGAACAACCAAGTTACAGTCAAACATATTTTTCCCAGTCTTCGAGGAAGGAGAAAGGAAAAGAAAGCAAAAATCTTGGTTTCCAAGCTGTGGCCACCTTCCCACACCTGGGTGTGTTATTCCTGCCTGGATTCTCTGCAGCAATACTTTCAACCTTGCTGTCACATAAGAGATCCAACAATATCAAACAGAATTTATAGACACAAACACTGCTCTTGCCAGCAGCTACAGCCATAAAATACAGATATTCCGCTTGCTCCTTATTGTTTAATTTTAAATACACAGAGAGCAAACCCAAAGTTTGAGTCCATTCATTCTAACACGATTAGGACAAGAGCAGGAAGCTCAATTAGATTTTGGGCTGAGCAGACAGATATCTAATGCTGTCTGCAGCAGCACAGCATAAAGGTAAAACATAAACCAGTCCAAGGCAATAAGGAATATGTCTTTGCTGTGCTCCTGGCCATTGGTGTTTGAAGGCACTGTGGCAGTAGCAAGCTCAGATATCTCCTAATTAGTCACAATGGGTAAACTGAATATTTACCTGTTGGCTAGCCTTGGCTTTATAAAATATTTACAGCTACACACACAGCCCAATGAATAATTATTTTTTTTCTTTTGCCATTTTCTACTTCACAGTACTGACCTTAATGTTAAAAACCTGTGGATTTTGCTCAGAAGTCACTTCAAATCTAAAAGAACTCCTTGAAAGCATGCTACTGGCCCCTTCTGAAACACTGTCTATTGAATGATTCTGCTTTCATTTTCCAAGGGAAAAAATGTCTTGCAGGTACAGAGCAATCTCATTTCTGATATGGGAGAGGGATAGGGTGCAGGCAGAAATGATTTATGTGACTTTAATGTGATGTGAGGCAAGCGTGAGATATTATTAAGATATGGTCAATAACACAAGGACATTGGAGAGCCCTTATGTTTGAACACCTTTGTGGTGTTTCAATGCATCAGCTTCAAAAATTAGTTTTTAAAATAGGATCAAGTGATTTGAAATATCTCAGAGTACAATACATTTCATCTACCACATTCCTGATGAAGTACAAGCAAAACAGAACACCAAAAAATATCAGTATGGCTGTGCTACAATGACATGTGCAGATAAGAGGCACCTCTCCAAGTGCCCACTTTCCCATTAAGCCATCTGTTTTCTCCCCTTTATTTCTTTCTTTCTTATATATCTCTTTTAAAGCATCAAATCAGCTGTAAGATGCCATTGACATTTCTTTTTATTGTAACTCTAAAGAAACTCTAACATGAGCTGCATTTATGGTAAAGAGAACTGGAAAAGGTCAGATAGCTGAAAAAAAAGAGTGCTTTTTGTACTAAATGCCCAACAAGGAGATGGGTTTTTTTGGTCATTTCACAAAGCAGCTGAAGAAACCAATCATCTGATGGTGAATATTTCACATAAAAGATCACTGAAAATGCAATTCCTTCCACACAGCATAGATCATGAACTTGGATGTTGCTTCCAACACATTTTCTGGGGATTATGCAGTAACAGCTAAAATAATACTGAGGTAACTGAGAGCCCAGGCGGGCACAGTTTGTGCCAGTAGCCCTCCAAAAATAAACAGTGTTCTTCTCCACAAAAAAAAAAAAATAATGGTGTGCTTGCAATGGCACCTTCCACCTCTGCAGTGGGAGAGTTTCTGGAGATCTGAATTGTTACCTGTCCCCAGGTCTGCCTGGCTGCAGTCACCTGCAATTCCAGTCACTGTTCTACAGCTGAATAAAGAACACAGGTAAAATTACTGAGGCTATTCACAAAAAAAAAAAAAAAAAAAAAAAAAATTAAAAAAAAAAAAAAAAAAAAAAAAAAATTAAAAAAAAAAAAAATAAAGTCACCTCTGTGTGACACTGTGGAGCCTGGAGCCTGCCCTTCCCTCATTTCACATTCTGTATCCTTGATGATTTCACTCCCTCCACGAAACACAGGGGCACTTTGACAGCAGCTCTTCCCTGGTGAGCAAATACCATTCAGGGGACATTTTCCCCTGTCATTTTCTGCTGCTGAAACATTTCTGCTCTACCTCAGAACTGCTTATGCTCTCAGGACTGTGATATATTGTGATTTTCTTTTTGCAGGAAAGTTGTCACCACTTTTATTCCCTTTTCAAATTGAATTTTGTATTGATTAAAGGTCCAGGTAGATTGTTTAGTTATCCCTTATGAGAAAGTACCCTACAAAATATTTAATTTTCTATTACATTCTATATGTAGTGTTTTCATACCATTGTATAGAACCTAACACTTAATTTTATTCCTGCTATAGAATTTTATAGGAAGGCCTTAAAAATCTTTAGGAGTAGACATAATTCTTTATTAATTTCTACTGGTTTTTAAAGTAATTCCTGCAGGACCTCTTTGCTTTCATTCTTCATAAATTCTTCAGCTATAGTTCACAGAGGTTGTCTGAGCACGTGCAGAGGATACAGAGCACAGAAACTCTGGCATGTTTCCACTTTGAGGTGGAACAATTTGAGTTCAGCTGCCTGGGGTCACTCAATTATTTCTCTATTTACAAACAGGAGCCAATGCTGCTGTTCAGCTCCAGCTTCCTCATCTACCACAAAAATATGTGAAATGAGCTCTTCTTTTCAGAGCAAATATCAACCCTTCACCAAGAGACTCGAGATGCTGCTTCCCATCAACAAGGGCTGAATACACATTAATGACTCCTCAAAAAATGGTGCCCAGGCCCTGGCACAGGGTGCCCAGAGCAGCTGTGGCTGCCCCTGGATCCCTGGCAGTGTCCCAGGCCAAGCTGGACAGGGCTTGGAGCAGCCTGGGACAGTGGAAGGTGTCCCTGCCCATGGCACTGGGAGATCCCTAAGGTCATTTCCAAGCCAAACCATTCTGTGATGCTCTAATCTTTTCATACTGGTTATCTTACCACATATCCAGAAAGAGTTCAGTTGTTCTTGTGCACACATTGAATTGTGCCCATTTGGAGTCCTCTAAGAAATTGTATTTGTCACCCTACATCTTGTATTTTTTATGAATACTGCGATCACAAGGGAATCACAAGCTATCAACTCTCATGACAAACAACAGTTTTAAACCAGGATTAGTGGGGGCAAAGGAAAACAAGGGATTAGTGAATGGAAATCATCCTAGCATGTAAAATTTCCAAATCTAATCACCACATTTCCAAACATTCAAAAAATACAGAAAGTGCCGAGTTTATGTTTAGGAAGCAGAAGACCCTTCAGCCAAAAAAACCCATTTACTATTCATGGCATTTGTTGAGGGGCCACAAGGACAGCAAGGATGAGCCAAAACTGTCAAACAATGAATTTGCCTCAAATTCTTTTTCCACCCAATGCCAATTCCTTTGAAAACAGTTGCCACTTTCAGTTAAGTCCAGTTCGAAATGCAACTGCCAGAAGAAACTTAATAGTTGATATGGAAATAGACCACAATGGGTCACATAATTCAACATACAGAACTAGCGGAGAAGGGAAACCTTGCTGAAAATTCAGCAATCACTTCAAGGGATGGATGGGAAAGATAAGCAGTAACACTGACCCACAGGGGCAATTAAATACCTGCTTAATGAAGGATCTTAAAGTGCAGTCCAGTTGGATTCCTGCATCAAAACACAGTTCACTTCAGCCACCCTCAAAAGGAAGGCAAATGCATTGCTGAATTTAATTTTACTAATGATCCTCAGTTACAGACACAGGATGGTGCTGAGAGGGTGGTGAGCACCCACCTCCCACCCGCTGCCATCAGCAGCTCCCTGCCAGCACAGACACTCCTCAAACACCTTTGTCATGGATGACAGTTTGATTTTCTGTTCTGCAGGACTGGCCAGGAAGCCAGTGCACAGAAAGAGGAAAGACTGACAATACAGGAGAGAAGAAAGCAGCCCTGCATTACAGCAGTGGCCTGGGGGCAGACCCAGAGGGTTTTCAAGCACTTTTCCAAAATATATCTCAAGTACTTCACATTTCCAGAAGCCTCTACAAAATGCAGGCAATGCTTTCACTATATTGCTGTGGTCACTGACATAAAAAGTGGTCTGGAAACACCTGAGAGTGTTTTATTGCATGTCCTTAATAGAGAGTAGCCTAAAGGTTCAGAGGCTTAATAGTGACAAAGACCCCTGCTGTTTCCCAGGCTTGTTTTTCTGCGGGTTCCCATTACCATCAGCCCCATCCCTGCACTATATTAATGCTGCTGAGTTGTACGTTTGCCTGCACTGTCACATTCTTTTTATCCTTCTGCCATTTTTTTCATCCTCTTTCACCTCCCTACATATCATCTACCACTCTATTTGTTTCCCATTTAAATCCCCATCCTGAATCTCGAAGAGCAACCATGGATTCAGGGTCACTGATCCGGGATCATTCAGGATTTTCTTTTTAAGAAAGATAATTAGCTGCTATTCTGTGCCTGGTTATGAGAAAACAGATGCTGTTTTGTTGTTAAATATTGCTGGCAAAAGGATTTCTATATTCTGCTCTGCATCCTCTGTGGCCTGAGATGTAAATATGCCCTAATTCTTTAAGCTGTGTGCATATGGGGACTTAAAAAAGGCAAAGTGCTGTTCCTGGAATTATGTGCACAAGTGCTAAAAAGCAGGGGGAAATGGTCTCTGCAGGTCCATGCAGACAGGCAGGGCATGATGTGGGGAGATGCCAAGAGCACAACTCCTCACCACCAGGGCTGCCTGGCTGTGCACTCATCCTGCTTTCCTGATGCCCAAGTTCCCCTGAAAGCTTTGGAAATTAATACACAGAACATGCACACACACCCACTTCCATCAGCAGAGCATCCACAGAAATGAATCAAAATTCAAAATAGATAAATGTCAAATTATCTGCACCTTTATATTATCCAAACCTCTTTCAGGAACTGAAACTTTGTCTTTATGCAATTCCTCTTATCACTTTGCTGGCAATA
The DNA here is from genome assembly GCA_013401135.1 of Cettia cetti. Taxonomy (NCBI): domain Eukaryota; kingdom Metazoa; phylum Chordata; class Aves; order Passeriformes; family Sylviidae; genus Cettia; species Cettia cetti. Next base: position 22,862 of record VZUI01048137.1, on the reverse strand, counting down.
TTCCCTGAGCCAATCCAAGAGTCTGGTTTGCTCTGCCAAAATCATCTACATTTAAAATCTTTCACGTTTTAGAACACCAGCAAATCACAAAGTTATTTAAAATACATCAGGTCACATTTACTCCATGCTATTGACCTTCATGTTTGTAAAACCAAATTCTAAAGCCCACGTGGGTGCCTGTTTTTCTCCTCTGTGATCCATGCTCTACAAGAATCCTGACTCCTTAGGTTGTATGTCTTACTACACATGAAATAAACCTTCAGACAACACCCAAACACCTCAATTTTTGTTTAGTTTAAAAAAAAAAAAAAAAAAGAGAGCAAGCTTGTTCCTGTCATGTTTGTTCTACACAGAGCTACAAAAATCAAACCAAGGGTTCTTGTTGCCTCAGATTTTACTTTCATGTGATCTGTGGAGGTGACAGGAGAGGCTTCAGTTCTGACTCTTGTGGAAACTGGTGTCAGCAAAGCAACAATCCCAGGCAGAAACCCTCCTCTGCCCCGTGGGCTTTGTTGGGATGTTCCAGCTTTCCTTGGATGCAGCTCTGCTGGAAAGCACCTGTGATTTCAGCCTCAGGAATGTGCTCCTCACAGACCTTCCTGCCCAGCAGTAAGTTCACACATAATCAGGGGTCTTTAAACAAAAATGGTATCGAGATAATGAAACTCATTCCATGTGGGAGGTAATTTTTCTCAGTATCTGCAAATTTGGGTTGTTTCTTGTTTTGTTCTGTGGGGTTTTTTTAAATTTTTTCCCATTTGTTTGGGTTTTTTGTATTTTAACACTTTGGGACACTTTGCTTGCTTTGGGTTTAGTTTAAATACATTTTCTTTCAGACCACTTATTATTTCAAGCAGTAGATATTTGTTACATTTTAAACAAACTCAAATTTATGATCTGGAACAAGTCCCACACCTTGGGAACTTGTTGGTCTGAAACTTTTGGAAAGAATATCCTGCATCCATTATTGCAGGGGCCAAGCTGTTGCAGCCCTGTCACTCAGCTGGGCAGATTACTCTAAGTTATGTACCTGGGTATTGAAAATAGGAGGAGAAAACAAAAAAGTCTTTCTCATAGTTTTGCTTGTGTAACTGCAGCACCAGGCACTGGATAAAACATGCTCTTTCTGAACTGTAGCATCTCCCAAACCAGATAGATATTCCTTACCACAGCCAACAATCCCTCAAAAATCAGCCTTAAATGCAAACCTGTTTTTTGTCGTGTAGCTAATTCAGTTATCCTTAACTTCAGACTGAAAACTAACCTCCCCAACTCTAAGTTTTTGATCTTTCGAAGTTTCAGTTGAAAGTATATATGAATCCATCTAAAAGCACGCTCACATAAATTATAAATTCCAAAAATTAACCTCATAAATTAGGAATGTAACTCATTCTTTTCTCAACCTCAGACCATAAAAATTGAAAGAGTTCAATAAAGTAAAATTTGCCTTTTCACCATGGCCTGATTCAGAGCGTTTTCCCTGAATGTGGAGCAGGGAAATGATTCAATCCTAGAAACAGGCACAAACTTTCTCCTGTGCAGGGAGAGCAGGGTGTGCTGCAGACACATCCCAACAAATGGGACCTGCAGGTCACAGTTCCCTCTATTCACACACCTTTGACCATGGATGGAACTTTTAGTCAAGGATGTGCTATTTCACTCTTTAAATTCTTGCTGCTACCACCAGAAAGGGGCTGAGAACTGTCACAGAATGGTCTAGGTTCAAAGGGACCTTAAAGATCATCTTGTTCCACCTCTGCCATGGGCAGGGACACCTTCCACTATCCCAGGCTGCTCCAAGCCCTGTCCAGCCTGGCTTGGACACTTCCAGGAGGGCAGCCACAGCTGGAAGGCTTGGTGATGATATTTAGAGAAGAAGAGAGGAGCATCTTGCAAAATAAAGTTCCATAAATCTATTGTTAGACTGCTAAGAAATCTCCTGGGCTGTTCAAATTTGTACTTTCTTATTTCTGATTCCTCAACAGAAAATCACAGACTTGCTTTATCATTTAAATCTCTAAGACAGCAAAGATCAAAGTTGGGTGCTGAGGAGCTCATCTGTTTGATGAGCTAATCAGCAGAATTGACTCGAGTTTTAGGGGTCTGCATAATGTAAGAAACAAAGACAAAAAGCAACTAAAACCACAACTCTACAAGCACCTTGTTCTGTTAATCTAAACCTGAACAGGCACAACCGAGGAGTTTCCTCCACAAAGCAGAGAGTGCTGTCAGAATCCTTCCAGGGCTCTGCATCTCTGCTTCTTTCAACACCACTCTGCCTATAATAACTAACTTATTTCAGCCTGCACGACCTCTCTTTTCTCATATGAGACACAGCACAATGAACTCAAGTCTGGTATAATGAATGAGATCTCCCATATCCCTCAGTCATGTGCAAGAGGCTGAGGAGATTTTCCTTCCAGCCACATTCCTTAATAAAACTCCCCTAACCAGGTCAATGCTAATATTTACAAGTGCAGCCACACTGCACTTGTGCATTCTCACTTTGAGAAGGAAGTCCCACTGCCATCCCCCCAGAGTTTTTGGGATGTATCCACATAAACACATCTTCACCTGAACCTGGCCAGGTGACTCACCCAGAGATGTGTAACCACAGCTCACACTGTCCTGTCCAAGCCATCCAAGCAGCAAATTAAACTTGAATATTAATAATCTCCTCTCTTTCTTCTCCTGTCTACTCTGCAGTGACTGACAAACTTTGCCAGCAGCCATTCATAAACTAAGTTTTATGATTTCTCTCATTCCAGGAAGAAATATGAATGCAGTGGAGAGCTGTTTGTATCAGGTGATACAAATCCACCTTTTTCATCATTTTTCAGTCATCACCTGAGACAGCAGGAGTCTAAAGCAGAATGTTAGGAAAAATTTCTCCACTGACAGGGTTTTGAGGCATTGCAACAGGCTGACCATCCCTGAAAGCATCCAGAAAACACACAGGTGTGGTGCTTAGAGACATGGATTGGTGATGGGCTTTGCAGTGCTGGCTCAAGGGCTGGACTTGTTCTCTGAGCTCTTTTCCAACCTTACTAATTTTATGATTCTATATTATTGGTATATAGGTATATATAAAGAATAGAAAGTAAAAACTACCAGTAAAAATTACCAACTGACATTGATATGAACTCTGAATAATCAAAAATTCTCCCTGTTAGGGCTTAAATTTTGGGTTTGTTGGTGTTTTTTAATTATTTTAAGCTCCTAAAACCTTAATAGGAGATGCCAAAAGCTCTGCCTGCACATGAGCTGAGAAAGGTGCATTAAGGCCTTTTTCCTTTTCAGGCTGCAGTGTGAACAGCAACAAAGAGCATAAACGAGGAAACAGCTCAGCCTGTAATTTTAATTCACAAGTATCTTGCGAATGCTATTGCAGAATCCCCAAGCAGTTCAGAAGAGTGAGATTACAAAGCAATGCTAATATGTATCAGAACATCATCCATATGGATAAGGACATAAAGACACTGCAGGACAAGTCTGAGGATGGAAAAGCCAACATGCATTTTTCACAACAAGTAAAGCAGCCCATCAGTACAACCTGGTGTTCACTCAGGGCTCCTTTGCAAATGGAGCTGTAATATTGGGCCATGGCAGCAAAATGCATTTTTACCCAGCAGTTTGCACACACACAGAGCTTTATTAAAGATTCCTTTTGAACAAGAAGACAATAACCTGTGATATTCCCCACTTTTTACCAGGCTGCTACTGAATCAATGGGCAGAAAAACGTGCCCAGCACAAGCTGTGGTAGCAAACAAGGGAGCTCATTGATTGCAGGCTGACAGGTAACACACACAAGGACTGGCTACTGCAGCAATGCACTGAAAATCACTGAGCTTATCACAAATAACAGCCAAATTGCACTTTAAATTTACCTGCTCTGGACAGACAGCCCTGCAGGTTCAGTGTGCTGGACAGACAGAGCCTGTCCCTCCCAAAGGCAGCAGATGGAGCAATCAGCTCCTTGCCCCACAATATCGCCGGGTTCTGAGCCCAGGGTGCTGGGCAGGGTAAGAGCTTTCCTGGCTCTCCCAGAATGTGCTGCAGTGTTTGCTGACTAACTCTCTTTTCTCTCAAAACACACACCAGAAAGGCCAGGGCAGGGAAGCATTTGTGTGCCTCTGTGAAAGCAGCTAAGCACAAAAATTCATTCCCAGTGTGACATCCAGCGTTTTTGAGGCGAGTCCCGAGCCATTCTGGCCAATACAAAACACAGCTATGTGAGATTTTCCTAGATGCTTTTTGTGTGCTAAAATAGAGCCTTAAGAGATGTTTCCATCTCATTTTCACCAAGTTATGGGTCATTATGTAATGCTTCTGGAGTAAAACACTTGCTAGGTCTTAGTCTCTCTGTGGCCATATTTCAACAGAAGGCAATTTAATTTGTATTTGGCTTTGTGGAATGTAGATCAAATCTTGGCTATAAAATGATAATTAAGCATTTGGAATTAATTGCCATTATGGCCTTGACATTTAAACTTGTCAGTTCTCCATTAAAGACTGTTATAGCTGCTTCAACCTCTCTTTCCTTATTTATCTCTCCTCTACCACATGTTTTTTCTAAAATTAAAGTAAAACATTTACAAACACTTCACAACCTACACGTTCCCTCAGCTACCACTGCACACAATTTGCTGCAGCACTGAACGTACTCTGGCTTGAGATCCTTTCACGCTAAGAACAACAAATTTTAAAACACCAGCTCACTCTCAGTGAATCCATCCCTCTCAAAAATAAACCTTTAGGCACCACAAATCCAGGTTAAAAACTTTGGGACTGCCTAAGGCAGTTTCAGGGATGTTATCTCAATCCCAGGTGATTCCCAGTGACTGCACTAGGTGTGATTCATTGCTCTCAGCAAGTATTTCCTGATGGGAGCACCTCTACCCCGTGTCCATTCCTCAGCCAAGCTCTCCCTCTCAGCACAGCCTCTTGGTACACAGGAGTGTTCTCCCCTGCCTGCTTTAACAAGCCAGGGATGATTAGTGAGGCACAACAGGGACAGCTTATTTCCCCATTTTATTCTGGGTAGTCTCAATTTTACTGCTTTGCAGCATCGTAGGGAGCAGAGAATCCCAGAATGGTTGGGGGGGAAATTAAAGCTCAGCCAGTGCCACCCTCAGCCACGGCAGGGACACCTTCCACTGTCCCAGGCTGCTCCAAACCCTGTCCAGCCTGGCCTTGGGCACTGCCAGGGATCCAGGGGCAGCCACAGCTGCTCTGGGCACCCTGTGCCAGGGCCTGCCCACCCTCCCAGAGAACAATTTCTAGTATCTAATCTAAATCTTTCCTCTGTCAGTTTGAAGCCATTCCTCCTTGTCCTGTCACTATCTGCCCACGTAAAACTTGCTCTCCATCTTTTTCTAAGCTCCCTTTAGGCACTGCAAGTGGCTCTAAGATGTCTCCAGAGCCTTCTCCAGGCAGAACAACCCCAAGTCTCTTTGCCTGCCTTTCCAGGAAAGGTGCATTATCTATAATACCTTCTATGATTTGAAATCATTTAAGTGATGTCTCCAAAGTTTACTAAAAGCCATCCTTGCAGATTTTCACCTCAAACTTCAATGGGATCTTAATCATATGAACCTGACTTGAACAGAACTCCATAGGCTGGGACAGAAACCTTTCATGCCAAGTTTCTACTTAGGGAAATCCACTGATACACAGAGAATACATATACCATGGCAAATATGTTATTTGATATTAAGTATTCCTGTTTGTTCTTTAACTTATTGCATCTGTTGCTATTTCTTCCTATTGAAACTTCTCCCTTGTACCCCTCCTCATCTGTCCTTTGATCACCAGGTGAATCCTGCACTGTCCAATGTCCAATCCCTGCTGAAGTTCCAAGCTTTTCACTTTTCCAGACCTGAGGCTCTGTCAAGCACGGTTTGGTCACTTAACTGTTGTTTTTTTTAATGGAGCACGATACACCACAGGATAAATGGGACTCAAAACCAGCTGCTCCCAGATCTGCAATGCCTAAAACCATGCACACATCATTGCTACCAGCCCAAACTGTCTGCAGAGAAACAGCTCTGTCAGGCCCATGGGCTGTCAAAAACATCATCTTCTGCAGGATCTGCACAGCTACAGGCAGGAAATAGGGCATTATTTATAGTAAGTGGCAAACCATTACTAATTCATTTACATTGACTGTGAAAACAAAACAAATTATGACATTCAGAGGACTGAGCAGCCGGTTCTGGTGCAGTTTGGCATGAAGTACCCTGGAAATGTTTGACAATTTTACACACTGTGAGAATGGCTTTCTAGGATGTGTACAGCAGCAGGGTGTCAGTGGCAGAGGGATGTGCTGGTACTATTGCTTTACTGATTTTTCAGATTCTTCTTTGTTGCACGGCCCATGCCTGAAATAGCAAAACTTGTTGCAATTCTTCCCTATAAAAGATAGAAATACCAACACTATTTTGAGGGTCAGCCAAAGTCCTACTCATCGCAGCACTGTGTCTTCTGCCTCAGAGCTGCAGCACCCAGTTTTCCCTGTCAAGTCACAGAGGTGTTTACCTGGAAGAATAACGTGGTTATTTACAGGTTTTCTCCATACTACCAGCTTCTCCCACAGAATTCCTGGCAAGGAAAGTGGAGGGTGGGAAATCCAGCATTACAAGGTGCTGGTCATGCAGCCCAGGCAGGGGAATGCACAGGACACACAGGTACACAGTGCCTCCAGTCCCTCAATCCCTGTGGTCCAGAGGCTTTCCATGCCTCAACTCTGCCCAAAAAGTGCTCCAGCCCTGACTCAAGCTGCTGCAACCCACCAGGAGTTTGAGAAGGTCCTGATGACAAGTTCATGGTTCCTTTATCAAAGTATGGTAGAATTTCACTGCAGATATTGGAGGAAGAATTTCATCACTTCCCCTTCCAGCTGGTCACTAAGACTTTTCCTTTCTCTTTCCCTTTTTTTTTTTTTTTTTCTGTCTTTTTTGGTTATTTTTTTTTCTTCTGGTTCCCCCTTTCCCTCAATAATTTTAACTGCCATCAGCAATAGATCTAAGACTAAATCTTTCTTTATGTAAACCAGGGTCAACATCCTCTGCTCAATCAGGAAGGGAACAAACTCCAAAATAGTGTCCATTGGAAGAACACTGTGAATGCACCCAAGTCTCTGGAAACAGGAGTTGCAATTTACCCTGTCAAAGACAGCAGGATGGCAAAGTTTTACAGCAAACTCAACTGGTTTACCCTGTTCTGAGCAGCCACCACTCATCTGAAACTCTCCCTCAAGTCCAGGAGCTCAAATTTCCTTAAAAGTGATGAATGCTCTCAATTACACCAACAGGCTGGTGCCTCCTGCACGGCTGGCTGCAGTGATGACTGGCCTCTCCAGGGCTGCTCAGGGTCAGTGGGCTACTGCTCTCCTAAATATCACTCAGGATGATTTCAGGTGTGAAATACAAGGCTAATGAGTCCTGCTCTAGGTGCTGTGTACCTGCCTGCTCAGCAAAACTGATATTAGCCCATTAAAGATTTTTCTTTTCCAATGGCAACATTAGGAAATTCTGCAAGGTGACTGAAAAAGTGACTGGCTGGGGATACTTCCCCCATTATTATTTTTCATATCACTCTGTAGAGCTTCAAGTACCTGATAAAGCTTCACCAACAGTCTCTGAGGCCAGGATATACTTTAACTATTCATTCCTAGGAATGTTTCCTGCAATGGATACAAACCCATGTCTTATATATATTTTTTGTGGCAGGGATTGCTTTCTTTTATTGTAATCTTTTATTAGTTTTCATTCTCAGTTGTCCACTTTGATTTAAGGCACATCTTTCCTCTCTACTGACAAGGCAGCATGAAGCAAGTATATCAAAGCTAAAGAGTTATTTACTTGAAAAAATGCCAGCTTTGAAGATCTCTTATTTCCCCTTAAATGGAATCTTTCAAAATCCAGTGTTTGCAGCTCTCCATTGAGTAAAAGGACCTCACTCCTCATACAGCTGCTCCTCTGTTGTGTGTGATCCACCTGGGAGCTCAGGCAGTTCACAAAGGCTGCACAATAGTCAATAAAAAATGTGTTTCCCTCTAAGTTAAAGCTGCACAGGGAAAGTCCATGAAGAAAGAATAGAGAAAAGAATTTGCATGAATATCTTTGGAGCAGTTCTTCCTGCAGGATGTCCCCAGGAACAGCAATCCCCTAACAGGATGACCATAAAGTCTTGCCTTTTACCCCATTTCTCCTCATCCCCTGACTAATCCTTGATTTATTGATTTATTCTGCACCTCTTTCCCTCATCACTCTGCCTCCAACACACACCAACAGCTGATATTGCAACATTAAAAGAACAAGGATGAAGGAACTTCTGGACAGACAAATGAGGTTCTGAACAAGGGGAACAGCAAATCAAAGATTCCTGTTGAACAGGAAGACAATAACCTGTGCTATACCCCACTAAAGGCCATGACAAGTGAGTAAAATCCATCACAGGAGACATTTCCAAGCCATCTGATTCAACTCCCTACCAAAAGCACAGCTAACTTCAAAGTCACACTCAATTCTGAAATTCAAACAGATGCAGTTTTTTTCTCTAGTCCTCTCACTACACATCTCTAAAACTATGTGGCTCCATCCTCTTTTTCACAACCATCACCCTCCTCACCTCCCTCAGGACCTCGAAGTCCCATCCTCTCATGGTCCCAGCAGCCAAAGCTGCCACCAGCCTCCAGAAGTGCTCCTGAGCAGCAGCTCCCACCGAGAGCCCCTTTTTGGCTCACTCAGCACCTGCAGCCTGGAATGATCCTTGCTGCACTCCACAACCCCTTGGAGTGCTTGGATCCTGCCACGCTGCCCTGCCAGCAGTGGTGATTAACTTTCTGCATGGAAATAGCTTTTCCAAGGAGCTCCAGACAGCCACAGGGCTCCAGGAGACCCCCCACACAGCCTTCCCACCTGCCAGGCCCCAGCCCAGGGTTATCCCATGGCCTGAAATCACCTAGAGACAGACCTTCCCACCATTTGTGCTGTGCTAGCACAGAAATGTAACATACACTGTTTTCTTTCACAGGCGTGTGGGGGGAGGAGGGGGGAAGATGGCCTTTTTGTTTTACTCCCCAGGAAACCAAGAGAATCCAAGCTGAACATATGGTGCTCATGATTTTGGAGAGGGGGAATCTCTCAACACCCTCCTCATTCCTTGATGTCAGCGAGATTGCCAGATTCTCCCTGTTCCCATTCACACCAGTTGTATTTTTTATTTAACTTTTTTTTTTCTAGACCTGAAATTGCCTGTATGAAGTTTTGACAGGCTTGACAGCATCATGTGTCTTCCAAAGCTTTCCAGCACAAGCAAGAAAAAAAGAAAAACAAAAAATGGAAGCGCAGTATTATTTTGTGGCTCACTAAGGACCAATTTGTATGCAACTCTGCACAGTGGTTTGGCCAACTCATCAAACTTTTATGCCAAAGCAAAACTCTCAGGACTCTGACCTTCTGCTCTGCAAAAAGTAGGAGGGTTCTTGACTCACTTTTTGACAGCCCTCCCTTAGAAATGGAAAGAACTGCCTTGCAAATAGAATTCCATTCTGAAGTATGATAATGTGCCATGGGAATTAAGAGAGGTTTGATTTCTTTGTTTGAAATCTAATGTGGATCTGGTTTGGAGCAGAGAGGTTTGCTGTCTCCTGTGCTCCCTTCACCACACAGAGGGCAGCTTGCAGCTGAACACTTTGTCCTCTTTGGAAAACAAAGCAAACTCGTGGAATTAACCCTGGAAGCCTGTAAGTGATTTTACACGGAGAGGTTTTCCATGCTCAGTGGCCAGCAGGGTGGTTTAGAATGTTCCCAATCAGATCTCAGAAATGCAAAAGTGCCAGGTCAAACCTCTGACCTGCCTTGAGCTCCTGACACCACACTGAGGTGGGATCATGGAAGAGTTTGGATTGGGAGAGACCTGAAACCTCACCCAGTGCCACCCCCTGCTATGTGCAGGGACAATCCCACAGTCCCAGGCTGCTCCAACCCCATCCAGCCTGGCCTTGAGCACTGACAGGGATCCAGGGGCCTCCCCACCCTTATACAAAAGAATTAATTTCCTATATCTACCCTAAATTTCTGCTCTTTCAGTTTGAAATCAAGGTACATCCGTTCAATATCAAGTCCTGGAAATGCAAATTATTCTTGAAAGCATTAGAAAGACAGGGAGATAAGAAGCCTCTCCAGGAAATATGTAGATTAACTGATACTAAACAGAGAATCAGGCATCTCATTGAGAACTCAAAGCATCCTTCCACTTCATTCCTTTCACTTTAACTTCTACCTTTAACAACACACTCAGTAATTAATAACTCACACAAGCATACAGGGTGTATTCCAGAGGCCTAATTCTGCCTTCACATAGGGGCCTATAAGACTTTAGTACCCAGGGCCAGAATGCATCCAAGGTTTACTCCAAAAAGTTTAATCCAAATTTTCAGCAAAGGTTGCTTTCTAGATAAGGTCACCTTTTCAGCATAACACAAAAGTTGATTTCCTTAAAATAAAAGACAGAGGGTGAAATGAGAATTGACTGGCAGGATTTTCAGGTCCATGCTGCCTGGGATAACAGCAGTGGTGCTGTCTCATGACTGCTTCCTGGTCCACATCAAACACAGCAGATCCACCCCACCACAAAACCAGCAAAGGCATCATCCCAGCTGCTGCAAAATTTTACCCCCTAGCCATGTGAACTGAGGAGAAACTTCCCATACATAGAAAAACAAGCACTCAGCCCTCCCTGATGTGAGCACTCTGGATTATAGTAACTGAAAACCTTTTCTCTCTGAAGAAAATAGAAAGTAATTAATAGCTAGTGAGTCGTTGCAGATATCTATCCTAAATTATTACCTTAACACGCTGTAAAATTGTTTATACTCCTCAGTGCTAAAGAAAGTAACCATCAAGCAAAGGAGTCTGTAAGTCCCACAAATCTTCCATGACTCGATGTGTTTAATAATGGTACCTCCCTTCAATAAATAACACACAATAATGACTACACTAATATCATAATTAATTTTTTTCTACCCATCTATCTGCCACTACATAAATGTAGAAGTGAGATCTATGGGGGTTTTTTTACAATTGCCATTTCTCTTCTTCTATTTAGAAACAAATGTAATTACTTCAGCTAGAGAAGACAGAATTACTTCTACAGCAGAGTCAAAACATGCATCAACACTCATTTTCTGTAATTATTTCACAAGCAGCTCTGCCTGACATCTTTCTCAAATGCAAGGACTTTTCAAAAGGCCTTCAGCTACTTAATGAGTAGCACACAATTATGGACACAATCAAAGAAAAAAATAAAGGAAAAAAGAAGAGGTTCTCACCTTCCATTTAACCTTTTTCTTTAGTGTCTGCCTTTAAACATAAAAGAATGTCAGAGAAAACCATGCATGTCCTCACACCCTCGTGTGCCTTCCAGGAGAGCAAAGTGTCATGGCTGGGATATAAATAAACCTTCTCTGTATCCATGCTTCCCTTCCCCAGAATTAACACGTGGCAAGAGCGTAATTAACCTTAAATCTTTGAAATGATCATTTATGGGGGCTACTGCCTAGACAAAAACAGGCACACACAGTTCCCACATCCCAGGTGAATTAACACAGCACCAAGTGCTCACAATTAACCTGGCTGTGGAGTTAAACATAATTAGTAGAATCAGGTGTGGTGTGGAGCCAGCATTGAGGGGAGAGGAGAGTAAAACACTGCAGCAGGCAAAAGTCAGAGATGGGAGCAGGAGAATGGGCAGCAGAGGCCAGAGGAAAAGCCCCACAGCTGCTCCTGCTTGGATTAGTTGGAGCTTTGCCTCTCCTGTGCTCCAAGGAGCAGCAGAAGCTGAGGATCAGAGGAACAAAAAAGACACACGGAGGAGACAGGCTGTTCTTGACAGCCAGATTTCTCTCTTCTCTCACCAGACTTAAGCCAAAATAAAATGTGACATGAGCATGACAAAAGGTTATTCCCCTTCCACGAGCTTCCTAAAGAAAGGAAGCGCAGGAAGTCCACACTCCCACACGAATTCATCACCCTCTGTCACCCAAAGCCTGACAACTCTCTTTTTATGAATTAAAAAGACATCTATTTTAAATTCAAATAAGGTGGCACAGTTATTAAGTTATTTTTATCCTCTCCTGCACTTCTAGGACAAACTTTGAGTCCCCTCACTTCCCAAGGAGATGCTTTTAATACATGGAGGAGTAAATAGCACACTCAGCTCCTCACACCACTCACCTGAGTGAGGCCAGTGCCACAGAAGAGCGTATTAAAGAATCATAGAACAACCTGTAGACAAGTGGCAAGAAAGGAGCTGAGCAGAGCTGAACTCTCACGAGTAAAGAAGTAACTTCAGGTTTAAGTAGTTTTAAACTCAGTTCATAGCAAGATTAGCATCAATTTTGTGGGGAGGGAAAAATTAATCTTCTAAAGATAAATCTGGAGAATCATGGAAGGCTTGTAAAATGGTGTCGAACAGTTTGCCATAAATTTAAGGGATATTCAGTGCAGTAAGATCTTCAACCCAGATACCTAAGCAGAACAGAAATTTGGATACTTCAAGAACTGAAGATGAATTTTAATGACTGAAGAGAAAATTGAGATGGGAAATTGCCTTTCAAATCTTCTTCCACAGCAGTTAATGCTTCAAACTGCCACCTACTACACAACGAAACCTCATTTTGTCTCATCTTGGGATGGCAGAACCAGTAACTGAGAATCCATGTGAGAACCTGCACTGCATTAGAAATGTGATAGTTACTGCTTGGCCCAGGAGTCACACTGAAATCCACATTTGCCACAGGTTTTATTGATGTCTCTATTTTTAGAAGCTAGGCCAGGTTACTTAATTTCCCTGAAATGACTTTCCTTATCCTGTGCAGGGATAGGGAGAGAGCTGCTCTGTTTTCTAATTAGGTTTTAGTGTCTGTTCAGTATTTAGTGTGAATAAATGCCACAACCCGCTGACCCTGCAGTGAGTTACAGCCAAAGAGCCAGGAAAGGAACTCTGAGTTCAATGAAAATGCAAAGGGCTAAAGCTCCTCCAAGCAGCCTCTGGGGCAGAAAAGCAAAATGGCAATAAAAGCATCACTGCTGACTCTGGGACTAGAGGATTGGGACAGCCACTTGAGTGCATCTTTGCTTTTGCACTCCTCTGTCCCCTCCTGCCTGTCCAGCTGCTCCTCCTGTCACCGAGTCCTTCTGGAAGGAACCTCCTTAGACAGAGCTCGTGGAGACTGAGCCCTGACCCCACCAGGTGCCCTGGTTCTGGATCAGCTGGGTCTGCTCTGCGACCCACATGCCACCAGCCACCTGCCAGAGACATTAGCCACCTGCCATGGCCATGTCTCACCTGCCATGGCCACTCCTCACCTGCCAGGCCGTCCCTCACCTGCCATGGCCACCAGCCACCTGCCAGAGACATTAGCCACCTGCCATGGCCACTCCTCACCTGCCATGGCCATGTCTCACCTGCCATGGCCACCTCTCACCTGCCATGGCCACTCCTCACCTGCCAGGGTGACCCAGCAACTGCTGATTAACACAGGCACGGCAGCTGCATTTCCTCACCAGGGTGTTACAGTGACAAACTGCTCCCCTACGGAAGATTTGCTAAACTGAAATGCAATATATCACTGAGTGCCTGCAGTCCCCAGCAGTGACAAGTGTGTCCCAGAGTGCAGAGTGTCAGTAATGTCAACACTGGAGCCAACACGTTCTTCTTCCCCTCTCCGTTTCCAAATGTGCCATAATATTTACTGCTACAATATCTTTTCCCATCAACCCTTTAACTATCTCCTATGGAGTCTAATTAAAATGAAGTATTGTAACACACAATCAACACTTGCACAGTATTGATGGAGACTTGCAGATGGTATTAGGAAGAAAATAGCTCCTCAGAACTGATTAACACTGAAAGCTGAAAGTTGTTCCTCTATTTTCCACGTTGCATGTCAAGCTGAATGTTTTGACGATAGGAAAGTTGCACTGCTTCTTCTACACTTTAATTACATCAGTAGCACTTCACACTTGAACACCAGTGCTTAGAATTAGGCAGTAATTAGGTGATTCCTCCTCTTTCATCTGCTACTTCAGCCCCAGCCACACTGAACGCAGCAACCATCTTCACACTTCAGTTTTAGGTGGGGATTTCAGTGTATAAATAAATAAATATTTACACAGTGTCTATATGAATTTGACAGTGATTCTCTGAGGAAGCAGGGGTTAGAAATGCAACTGAAGTAAACTGCAGTATCTGAGGGTTGCATCCTCTCCTCCAGCTTTTAATGCAATGACAAAACAATGATCCTAAAAAGTTTAATGCCTCTTGGTGTGTTTAGAATCATAGACTCTCAGAATGGTTTGGGTTGGACGGGACCATCTCATTCCAAACTCCTGCCTTGGGCAGGGACACCTTCCACTATCCCAGGTAGCTCCAGTCCCTGTCCAACCTGGCCTTGAGCACTTCCAGGGAAGAATTTCTTCTTAGCATCTAATCTAAACCTTCCCTCTTTCAGTTTAAAACCTTTCCCCTTATCCTGTCACTCTCTGTCCATACAAAAACATCCAGCTTTCCACCCATGAGATCCCCTGGTGCTTCTCCACAGGCCTCTCCAATGACTGCTTCTCCCAGTCTGTGCTCACACCAATTTATCAGCCCTGGGTCAGGGCCTGTGAGCTGGCACAGTCAGGATCCCAGAGCACCAACACAGGGTGGCAGATTCCAGATTCTGAGGGAGATGGGTACAGTCACACACAACAAACACCAGTTCCTCTGTGCAAGCCACTGCAGAGACAAAATGTCACCAACTTATATTATAAAAAATACTTTAGATGGGAGAAAAGAATGAAACCCTCCCCAAGGCTGCTTCTAAGCAAATAACCTTAGTTATATGATTGCCACACATTTTACTCAGAGGTTACTTCCCTCTCCCTACAAACAACTTTTCAAATATCCATCTTCAATCCAGACAATGGAATAAATATCCACCTTATCCATCCAACCCAGGTAACTTTCCTCCAGTTAAGAAATTGTGTCTAAGGAATAATATAATGGCTGAGTTACTGTTTGAAAATGGCTTTGAAAGTTTCTAAAAACATTAATTAAAATCCAAAATCTTACCCAGACAACACAATCTATAGGATGAAAAAAATCCTACTCCGCAGTGCCTCACCCTCCTAGGACAACTCCTAGAATCTGAAGGCAGCAGGATGCACTCCCACTTCACACACCAGTCCAAGGCAAACAGGCACTCAGCAGCTGAAAGCTGGGACAGCACTTAAAGGAAACAGAGATCTGAGACTGTGCTTTGAGAGAGGAGAAGCTGAGCTCTTATTCCCACAGGACAGAGCACCAGCTCAGCTCTGAAATTCAAATACTGCCTTTTCACCAGATGAGAGATAATAAAATTTAAAGGAAATAAAGGAAGCAGAAGTGAGAGATGATAATGTAAAATTTGAACAGCTCTCAACCCAGCACTGCTATATCCACAGTGATCTTGACAGCATTCCCAACATCCACTGCTGCTCCCCTCTAAACTGAACTGAGCACATTAATAACCCCCAAAACCACCATACACCAAAACAACCAGGCTGCCAAACAGCAGTGCTTGCTCAAAGTCCTGTCAAACCTCCCCTCGTGGATGTCTCCAGTGTGGTGCATCCTCAGCAGAGTAGGACATGTAGAGCTCTGCACATCACACAGACTGGCACAGATCCTGAGGCTCCCACGCTTCTCTTCCAGCAGACAACACAGAGCAGGGCTCCCCAGATAGTCTAGAGTGGTATTTTAGTGTAAGCAAAGCTAAAATTACAGCAAGCTGCATAATTTGGTGGGCACCTCTGAAAGAAACCCAGAAAGCTCAGAGGAATTGTTTGAGCTAAGTGTGATCAGAAGGAGCCACGGTGCTGCGTGTTTCCTGCGGCAGCAAAGGCGTTCCTGGTGCTCCACAGGGACCTCTGAAGAGGCAACAGAGCTTCTTCCACCTCCCCTGCAGCACAGCAAAGAGAGTAAATGCAGACAGTGAGGGCAGCCTCCTCCTCAGCAGCTTTTTGAGGCTGGAGAAAGCACTTCCAGCCAGGATCTCAGCCAACCTCAGAGCTCTGGCTCCACATTCCACTCTGTTGACTCTCTTGGAGCTGGACATGAGGGAGAACAAGGAACAGATCCCACAGAGTTCTTTGAGCAACCTGCTCCCACCTTCATCTCCTTGATGCCTGAAGTAGACATGGAGCCAGCACACAGCTAAAATAAATTCCCATTTTCCTGTGCCAGGGTATCACAGGGAAAACTGCCAGCTTTGCCACTCCAGAAAAGTTTTCCATCCTGAGGAGGAGCAATGCAGCAAACAGGAGAACACAGACAGCAGCCTGGAAGCAGGGGGTCACTGCCTGCAGTTTTGCATGGAAAATGAATGAGTGATTTGTGCCTGACACTTATCATGAAATGAAAAGCAAAAGGTTTAAAAACACACAAAAAACACCAGACCACATTTCATAAGAGTCCATGAATACAGAGTGGGGAAAGAGAGGGTTTGCTTCTGACTCTCATAAATATCACAAAAGCCAAGCAGGAAGGATTTTTAAGGATAGACCTGTCAGCACAGTCTGGGAATCACTCAGCTTGGCTGCCCAGAATGTGACCACATCACTGCTGTTTCTGTGCTCTGAATACACAAGAAGGAAACCTGCAGTGGTGTGAAGAGGCCCAGAGCATCTCCTGAGGTCCTTGAGCTCTCAGGAGGGAACAGATGGAGTGCTGCAGGCTACAGTTTGCTACTGCTGCCCAGCTTCTTTAAGGAAGACAAATTTGAAGGAAATGCTGAAGGTGATATGCCATTAGTACCCTGGTCCTTAACCCTGGGGATAACCCAAGGTAGGATTTGTTTTATAAAGTCTTTAAGGCACTTGAGTTTAAAAGCATTTCTGTCTGTCAACACATTCAAGTACACGATCAGAGGCAAGGCCACTCCGTGACTCCTGTGCAAATCTCTGCAGTGAGCAAGGGTTTGTCCTCCTCTGCTCAATACAGGGGATTGCCCCACCATGTTTCTAAGTCTGCAATTCAGGCAGCAATTTAATCCCATCCTGCTTTTCCCACCTAACCTCTCCTTAGAGTTATTTACCTCTAGTGGGGCCTCACAAACATATCTGTCTGGGTAGGAATATCTGAGGGTTAAGGGAGGAACTGTTTACAGCTGAAAAGATCTGAACAATGCAGTTGGAAAGGATAGAAATGATTGTGCCTAGGCGAGTGGTTAACAGGAATGGGTGCTGCAGTGAGGAAAATTCATTCCTGAGGGAGGAAAAGCTGTTTTACAGGCTCCAGAGGCTCCAGAGCTGGGTCACAGGACCCCCAGCATGGCTTAGGCTGGAAGGGACCTTAACATTCATCTCCCTCCAACCCCTGCCATGGGTGGAGACACCTTCTACAAAGAAACCCTGAATTATTAGTGAGCTCCTTTTTCATACCATGAATGAGGGAAGCGTGCTGGAAAGAAACCCAAACCTCTCTACATGTTCTTTCAAAAATTGCTGTTTCTGAAGCCTGACTACTCTGGCAAAATTTAAATGAAGACTCATCTCTTTCCCACCAACCTCACCAAGTGATGACTTCACAGCAAGGAACTTCTGAGAAGAAAATTCCATTTTGGCACAAAAGCAATGTCCAACATGGCTGTGTCAGGCCATAACTGCAATTATTTTTGGTGGACATTGCACAGAACATATATAGATTTCGGTAATTATCTTGTCATTGAAGAATTGAGATCCAGGTATATACCGAATTTCTACAACTCCTCCTGTTTCCCCTTAACTTCATCAGCTTCTAAGTGGAACAAATGCTAGGGGACATTATGGAGGACGAGCCTCTGGACAGATGCCATGAAAACAGAACATTGTGCCCCCTGTAAAGATAAAAAAAGGGATTCTGTGCCAGGCACACTCTAGACTCTTCATGGCAGACATGACTCTGGCAAGCTGAATAAATAGGAATAAATAAAAGCACACCAGAGTTCCAGAAGTGTGTGGACAAAGGTCAATTCACATGGGAATTTTTGGGTCATTTTGGTGGATCCCCCATCCTTGGCAGTGTCCAAGGCCAGGCTGGGCAGGGCTTGGAGCAGCCTGGGTCAGTGGAAGGTGTCCCTGCCCTTGGCAGGGGTTGGAACCAGATGAGCTTTAAGGTCCCTTCCAACCCAAACCATTCTGTTCTAAGTAAGGCAAAAGGTGGATATTCCAGAGCCCCGTGTTACAAATAAGAGGAGGTGGCCACAGGATCTGATTGCTGCTGGAATACTGTGGTTTAAGAAC
The DNA here is from genome assembly GCA_013401135.1 of Cettia cetti. Taxonomy (NCBI): domain Eukaryota; kingdom Metazoa; phylum Chordata; class Aves; order Passeriformes; family Sylviidae; genus Cettia; species Cettia cetti. The sequence continues at coordinate 4,549 of VZUI01048137.1, read as the reverse complement.
TAACATATGAACACATTTCTTCATTGCTCGGAATTAAGGTGATGCAGTGCAAATACTTTAGCCCAAATTGCTCTAATCAGAGAAAAAAAAATCCATAAAAACCAGACCTTTTTTGCTGAACAAAGAAACCCAACAGAGCTAAAGCAGTTTAGAACAAAAAACACACCCCAACAAACAGCGCTGCTGGAAAAGAATTTGAGAGTTTGCTATAGAATAAAAATATCCCACCTCTTTTTTTTGTTTGTTTTTAATGTTCTGACATGGTAGCTTTAATGATATTACCTTTTCTTACCACACCTGGAGCACAGACAACACCCTCCCCTCTCTCAGTAACCAGCACTTGTCTTTAAAATTTGTCAGTATTTCACAGCCAAGGGCCACCCCGGGACGACAAAAGGCCAGAATAACAAGCAGATAATGATTGTGCATTCAGCACGCAGGTACAGTCCCACAGCCTAAAGAGGACTTTAACAGGGTAATGGTACCTCTAGCACAAGCCAGCACAGCCAGGTTTGGAGATTATTTCTTATAAGCAAGAGCATCTTTTACACTGGGACAGGCAGAGACAAACAGGGACAGAGAAACTATGGCTCATACAAATTAATTAACCAAGTCTGGAACCCCAAGAGTGCTGACACCAACCTGTGAGCCTCAATCCCACCACTGCCAGTGGAAAATTCTCTACAAAAGCCTGATGGGTTGCAGCATAACACACCAACAGAATATGAAGCACCTGTTTGCACGGAGTCTGCTTCCAACTCTTTTACACTGAGCTATTTGCTTCTGTTTGAAAATAAGTAAATATTTGCTCTGCTGTGCCAGCTGGATCAGGGGAAAGCTCTGAATTGCCTCTCCCAGACAGGAGAAGGCTGGCAGAAGGTGCCTATCTGGAGTTCACATACACAACATTAATTGGAAGCAACAAGTATTGAAAACAGCTTCAGAACAGAAATGGGAACAACAAAAGTAGATACAAAATTCATTTTCACTCTGCAGATTTAATGTCAGGTACTGCAAAGTTCATCTATTAACTCTGTGGTTCCTGGTTACTTTTAGAAGAGCAGGACAAAAACCACAATCAGAAAAGCTGAGTTTTCACAAAGGAAAGGGAAGTTTTATACCTGAAACTTGTATGAGTGCCTTGTCTGATTTTGAAGGAAAAGATCATGTACATGGTGAGATGTGATGGGGATCAGTGTTTAAATAAAACTTCACTCTTATCACCTGAAACTCCTTCCATCACCACAGAGCAAATTATAAAACGAAAATTGAGCACTTCATACCTGGGTTTTAATCTATGGCACCTATCAGACAACAACTCAAAAGACATTTATGTAATCTTAGGGCAGCAACTGCTTTGTCTGAGCTGCCATAAGACAGTTTGAATTCCATATGAAATAATAATAAAAAAAATCACAGCTCTAGAACTGTGCTTTCAGGCTCAGATTCTTTCATGAAATAGGATTCTGTCTAGGAGAAAGAATCGTGTGGAACTTTATATAGAGGAATGTGTTATGAATGTAAACATGAACACTATACCAAAGGGACCTGTAGAACAGCAGGTGGAAAGATTTATTCCTATAAAAGGTTAAAAAATAATCCGTCTGAAGGGGATAAAACCAACTGTGAAGAACTGGTTTTATACAAATACAGAAGTTCATACATCTCATTGTCTTTGGTGCAGCATTCCTTGTCTAAAATTCATTATCCCACTCCTCTGCCTCGGTCCCTCCTCTGCTAAAACAGCCAACTTCATGCCACACTTTATCTTCTTATTAAAAATGCTATTAAATACAGTTATCACTTGAAGGCTTTATCTTCCAAGTGATGGAGCCCCTTGATAAATAATCTAATCTTTCAGGCTCGCCAAAGATTTTCTTCAAACTTCATTAATGGACAAATCAATTTCTGGTGGTTTGGATCTATTTGTAAGACCTACTTCTGTCCTGGATTTTTTGCTTCTCTAGGGAATGCTAGAAAACATCTCCAAGTGCCACAGGGAAGAAATGATGTTCAGGCTTTCAGATTTTGTTATCTTGTGGGTTGTGGTCTTGCTTTCAACCCTCTTCTGATGGTCTCTGCACCAAGATTTTAGTTTAATAATTTGAAGGATTATTGGCAGCTGAAATGAGGATTTGTGGATCTTGAGCAAAATACATTATAATAACAACTGTCAGGCTGATTTGGATGCTCAGGCCTCTAAGTCTCCACAGCAATATTGGAGTACTTTGATGCAGTCACAGCTATGGTTTGTACTCCAGTACTATTTCCAAAGTCATAAAATATTCCACTACTTCACATTAAAAAAAAAGAAAAAGCTAAAAAAAAATTAAATAAATAAAACCCCAAAGCCTTTAAGCTTTTAGCTTATGAAACTAAAAGCCAAAAATAAGTTAAAAGGAGGTGAAAGCATTTCCTTTTCCTCACTGCAATCAGTTGAATAACAAATAATTAAAAGGGTGGCTAAGTGTAAAAACTCCAGTCCAGTCCCACAGCCATGGCAATCAGCTGGATCACAAATCCACAGCCTGGGGACACTGGGGGTCTTTGCTTCCCACCTGTATAATGGGAAAAGTGGATCCCAGTGAAGGGATCCCAGAACTGCCCAAAGGGGAATGAGAGCTCTGCTCTGGGTTTGTCATATTCAGGTGACAAACAGGTGGCTAAAAACATACTTTTAGAAGTCCATTTTCAAGCTCAAACATGAAAATGCAAGGTGGTGGTGCAGGCAGACAGACAGACACACCATTGCAAACTCTCATGCTCCATCTGCTGGTTCTGCTACACGATTTAAGACACCAACTCTCCTTTTCCTTTCTGTCCCCCAGCTGTGCAAAACCCCTGCTCATCTGGATGAGCTGCCAAGTGTTAAACAAGAAGTCATGTTCATCTGAATGCTTCAGAGTCCACTGGGGAAAAATAAAAGGGTAAAATATTTATGACAAAATGTAGAACAGCTAAACATGTAAGGAAGAAAACTGTTCCTAAATGTCTTGCAAATGCCTCAGGGTTAAAAGCCTTAGCATGGTAAAAATGTAGTGCTCTCTTCCACTTTGCCTTTGCCTGGCTTTTGTACCCTATGTTAAAGCATCCATGAAAGCCAATTAATGTGCATTTTATTCTTTGAAACGTTTTAAATTGGCCACTTTCAGCGTATAAAGTCTCAGCATCTCTTATTATTTGAGTGCTTTTCAATGCAGACTTGTGAGTATTAAAAACACGTTTGAAAATGAAAGTCATTTATGTTTCAGCTGCCTTTGGAAAAGCAACAAGAGAAACACAAGCAGGAAGCAACATTTGTCCTAGGACAAAGACGGGATCATGACTATGCAAATCCTGAATGGATGCTTTGCAAGGATGGGCCTGTCATTGATTCCCGGGATGAGTTATGGCACAGAGGAGGCAAAGCCACCTCCCTCAGGTCCTCCTGAGCCCCAGTTGAATGGGGAACACATACACAGCATCCTCCTTCCCCAGCTTCCTCCCACTGACTGGGCTTTTCACACCCGGATAAAGCCACAGCTGGAAGCGATCATCTCGTGCACCCTCGGAAAGCCAACAGAGGCAGTAATAACATGGTAATAAAGGATGAGATTTTTATGAAAGATGCCTCTTAACTGAAGACTAAAAGACACCATGCAATTTAAATAAAATTGCTTTTAGCAGGGGACTGAGTGACAATCGAGGAAAAATGCTTGGCCTGTTTTTGCAAATGGTGGGGCAGATTTTCAGTGGGTGTAAAACGCTGACTTGGGCAAAGCAGTGCCAGGTTTGCACGAGCTAAGGAGTCACATTTTTAGGCCCACACTGGAGAAACCCTTGAATTGAGAATGCTGAAATGAAGCTGCACAGGCAAGCAGGGAAGAAGTTATTAACACATCAAATATCTGCTTATGTTGCTTCCCTCCCTGTACAATTTTGTTAAGCGAGCTGAAAAGAGGGATCACACAATTATCCAAAAGCACACCAGAAAACTCAACCACCATTGTGTTGTGCACAAAGAACCCAGCTCCCTGATTAACCCAGGCTGGCTGGGCAGCACAGCAGCTGAAATTTTGGTTTGGTTTCTCTGGGCACCACTTGCGTCCAGACTCCAGTCCTGATATCTGGAATCATTCAGGTGGGCCTGTCCTGTCAGTGACCTTGTACAGAGCCTCGTGTTCTGTGTGAACACAGAATATTCAGACAGAATCACAGAATTACTGAGGCTGGAAAAGACCTCCAAGTTCACCAAGTCCAACCTGTGACCAAAATCCACCCTGACACCCAGCCCAGAGCACTGAGTGCCAAGACCAGGTGTTCCTTGGACACCTGCAGGAATGGGGACTCCACCACTGCTTAGTCAGCCACTTCCAAAGTTTAACCATCCTTTCTGTGAAGAAATTCCTCTTGATGTCCACCCTGAGCCTCCCCTGGCCCAGCCTGAGGCCGTTCCCTCTGCTCCTGTCCCTGTTCCCTGGGAGCAGAGCCCGACCCCCCCCCGGCTGTCCCCTCCTGGCAGGGAGCTGTGCAGAGCCACAAGGGCCCCCCTGAACCTCCTTTTCTCCAG
>VZUI01048136.1:0-85461 GCA_013401135.1 Cettia cetti | reverse complement strand
CCTCTCCTCTCCTCTCCTCTCCTCTCCTCTCCTCTTTTTTTTTTTTTCAGAATGAGGTGGCAATGCTTCTCAAGCCAATATCAGAGAAGATTCAGGAAATCCAGAACTTCAGAGAAAGGAACAGAGGAAGTAAAATGTTCAACCATCTCTCAGCTGTCAGTGAGAGTATCCCAGCCCTTGGGTGGATAGCAGTGGTGAGTGACACACGGGATGGTTGGGAGGGCTGTTAACAGACTTCTGAATGGTGCAGCCCAAGATAGTTCCAAATCTTGCAGAGCTCTGCAGTCTCATCTCTATGGTTCTTCAGGCTACTATACCCAAGAAGGTAATAAACCTAGTATGTCAGGGGAGGTGTCTGACTAATGTTTTACTTCCTTTCTCCTTCTGTTGTTTCCTGCTACCATGGGGTGATGGTCCTAGTCTCCTAAACCAGGCCCTTATGTCAAGGAGATGAATGATGCTGCTACCTTTTATACTAACAGGGTATTAAAGGACTACAAGAACAGGTATGTTGCGAAGCTCCAGTATCCACTAGCCAGAGAACAGAGCATTAACCGTACCAGTAGGATTCACAGTGCTACCATGGGAAATACTTTGTCAACTAAAAAGCATTTGATAAAACCTTGCAGTAGTATAGTTTCCCCTCCACACCTCTGACCAGCAGCATGCTGCAGTGAGAATGGCAGCAGCATTAGCAGCGTTGGTTTTAACTCTCTGCACATTTTGAGATTATTTTTAATTTTTTTCTGGCATTCCAGCATCATGGGCTGATATGCAAATGCCTATTTACATAGCGGTGTGTGGCTAGCTGGCTGATTGCATCCTCCTCTCAGTTGTGCTCTGTGTTGCTGTTCTTGCTCTTGGCTTGAAAATATGTATTTAGGTGGTAGATGTATACAGCTTCAAATTCCATAGCTCCTAATTTGATTTTTCTCTGTACCAATTAACTGTTCTTAAAGAGCCCAAGGAATTCACAGAAAAAGGTTCATGAATGATATCTGTGAACTGATGGAGAAAGAGAAAAAAAATCAGAACCTTCTTATGCCCTCTTTGAAAAGTCATGTATAAATCCTGTTGACTTGGTACTTTTGAAGGCCAGATTTTGGCTCTTGATTTTTATATGCCAGTGAAGAACAATATTTGCTATTGAATTTTTCCTCTTTAGTGAGGAAAACTTCAAATATTAAAACCTTTCAGATGTATTTATATTTCTCATATATGTATAAATATATATGATAGGCTGTATATTGTATGTTATTTTATATATATTATATATTATTCCTAAAGTCTGAGTTTAGCTACTGAAGGTAGTAGCTGATGCTGGGGTAGCTGATGATTTTTACAACATAGCATCAGTACTTACACTGGAGAAAAAAGTCTCATATGATGGTATAAATAGAGTACATTATTTAGGTATTTAAGTCTTCCTTTAATGAGGAATTCTTTTCCTGTTTTTCACTGAATTGGACCACAATGTCTTCCAAAGTATGGAAGACTCTCCCTTGACTTCAGTAGGTTTTGGATTAAACCTGTTGACCTAGGTCCTCCGCATTTAAGGGTCAAATTCCAAAGGAAATAAATAGAAGGTAGACTCACAAATCCTTGTAAACCATCACTATTCACTAATAATTTGTAACAACTATAGACTTCGTCTTACAAGCAGTTTCTCTCTACATATTTCCTGGTTTCATTTATAGTCCCATTGGCGGACTAATGATAATGATTCTAAAGCCAACTTGGGACTTGTACTTTAAAAATTCTTGATGTATAAGTGTTTTAGTTTGATTACTGTAACATGACCCAATATTGCCCTGGCCATATTTGAACGTGGCAGCCAGAATATCTTACAGAATTCATGGATATTTAATTTTCTAATGTTCAGCACCCTGAAACTGAGTCTGGGTACCTCCTGCACAGCTCAATGTGCCTTTAGTGCTTTTTCAGTTGACTTTGAGCCTTGAGAAGGATGATGACACACACTTCTAGCAGGAAGCACTCTCTTCTAGAGGCATCCTTTGCCCTTGTTTGACCTCTAGAAGGATCTGGAAGCTTTCAGCACTGGGCTGGTTGGCTGCCTGCTAACTGATTTGTCCATGGCTTTAAGGCAGACAGTGGGTTTTGCCTGCTTTAAGCAAGAGCATCACTGCTCTCTTGTACTGTCGTTGGTCCATTTGCATTTAAGTACATTCACAGATAAATGCTGCCTCTGTTTTTACAGTGACACGCGCCATGTTGATTGGGTGAAGTCATATCTGAACATCTGGTCTGAGCTTCAAGCTTATATCAAAGAGCATCACACCACAGGTCTCAGCTGGAGTAAAACTGTAAGTACTCTTTCGTTCTTCAAGAAGAGCCATAAAAAGCCAGTAGCCAGTTTGTCTTTTAATGCAGGTCATTAGCTCAGGAAAAATAAATATCTAGGCCAGGAACGGAAGTCCATGGATTTCCTAACCAAGCCAATAAATGTTTGAAATATAGGTGGAGATGTTCAGCCCATTGTGGTACAGGTTTGGAGGAAGAAAAAATAATTACTTGGGATTATTATAGCCATAACCCTCAGCTGCAGATGGTAAAGATAGGCAGATACAGTTCTCCATGCCTGTAGAAGGTGGGAACAAAGGCAAAATGCAAAAAAATTTATGGACATGTCAGACCAAAGGAAAACTGAGGGAGCATGTCATGGAAAGGAGAAGGATGGTTGGAAGAATCTGAACAAAGAAAGATTTAATAACAGGAAAGACAAAGACAAGGGATTCATAACTTCGTAGACAGCAAGCTTTATAAAGCTATTATTTTAGACATACAGAAGTAATTTCCAGAAACAGAGAGAGTAAATATGACTGCATACCTAATTATTTATGCTTCTTATATAACCTGCTTCTGTGTGTTATATCTGAGATGATAGCAATGAATATTTTTCTCTAAGAGAGGTTTAAAGATGAAAAATTAATTTTATTTTGGTTATAAATGTAGGAGGTTATGTCCACTGTCCACATTGATACAACTGTTCTATTTTACTTCAACAATGTACTCATGTTCATTATCAGATTAGGAGAACTGCTGAAATACATTAAAAATGTAATCAGCCCACTCTTCACTGATACCATCTCCTAAACCTACCATATACTTGCACATGTAGTCTTTCACACCAAATATATAATTTCTTAGGTGTACACAAATACCATTATTTTTAATTGAATGAATATTCAGAGGACTAATACAGGCCACCATTTAGTTCTCAAAACAAACAATTTTAAGAATTTGGGAACATAGGCAAGTGAAGTAGAACTGCCAGATTAATGGCCTTCCAATCCAAACCATTCTGTGATTCTATGAAGTGTAGCTTAACACGGAATAAGAGCTGGAACACCTTTCCTGTGAATACAGGCCAAGAGAGCTGGGATTTTTTCAGCCTGGAGAAGAGAAAGCTTCATAGAGACCTTTTTGTGAGCTTGAAATATATAAAGTGAGCTTGTGAGAAAGACTGGGAAAGACTTTACCAAGGTTTGTAATGACAGGACAGGGGGCAATAGTTTTAAATTGAAAGACTGAATATAAGGAAGGAATTCTTTATTGTGAGGGTGATGAGACACTGGAACAGGTTGCACAGAGAAGCTGTAGATGCCCCATGACTGGAAGTGTTCAAGGCCAGGTTGGTTGAGACTCTTACCAACATGGTCTATGAAAAGTGTCCCTTCCTATAGCAGGGGGGTGGAACTGGATGATCTTCAAGGTTACTCTTCCAATCCAAACCTTTCTCTGATTGTATAGTACCTGGAAAAGTTGCTTTCTCTCTCCCTCTATGGAGGTTATAACCATGCAAGAGAATGTAGGTTATCTGTGCTCAGCAACAGACTGCAGCTCTCTTTTCATAGCCTTCATGAGACATTGGACAAGGCCTTTCAGTTCTCAAATATTTGAGTGCAAGTTCAAACACGGGAGAGAACCATGATCTGCGTGTATGTCTTTGTCTGAAGCAATGCAAAAATGTTTGAACATGATAAATTAGAAGACTGTAATTATTGGTACGTTGTAGATTTCTATAGTAAAAATTTTAAATATTAAACATGATTCCTTTATTTAGTACAAAATTTCACAGTTGGTACATCCTATTCTATTATGATCAGTGAACATGAGAAGACTTACTGATTTTTAAATTCTTATTGCATACGGAAAAAGAATTGTAGTACCCATTAACTGAATTAGCCTGAGAATCTGGGACAAAATTTGTTCTGTTAATACAGAAAAAGAATAATGTTCACCCTTACTAGAACTTTGCAAGTACGGAAATAGTGTTAGAAGGTAAAGGTTTGCTACAGCCACTTGATCAAAGAGCAGCAGCTCCCAGTGCTGGTGAGTACTGGTAGTCTAACTCAGAAGGGTAGCTGTTGCAGATTATGTTTGACTGGTCCTAAAACCAGTACCTCAGCCATCATGTCTTTATACTTCTCTGTCTTCTGCTGTCCAAGAAATTGCTGAAATCTAGGTGACTTGTTTATTTATATTAAGCATAGTTTCCTGCCAGCAGTGCTCATTCCATCATGAGTGATGGAATCATCATGAGTGATGGAATCATTCAGATGCATCACTGCATCTGAAGTTCTGATTTCACTTCACTTTGGATATCACTCGTATCTGGAAGTTGTCTTGGAAGTATGGCTCATTTAAATTATCCTTTATGTGATATGAATCTGAAAGATTAAATTGCAGACTCCTTTTTATGGATGTATATTTTTTTTAAGTTTTACTAAATATGAATGTAAGAAAATTAGAATCCAGTAAGTTAGCAGGTTGTTTAAATAGCTTAAATGTTATTTAAATAGTTCTATCAAGCTTGGTAACAAATACATTCCAGAAAGCAATGAGTTGCTGAAGTGATAATTTAATTTTTGTTATACATTTTAAAGTGAGAATGAAAGTTACAGATTCACATTGTGTTAAGTTAAACATAAAGGTCTGCAGAATCAGGGTCTAGACAGAAATATGATCCATATAAAAGCTGTAGATATATTCCAGACACAGTTGTTAATCATTGCACACAGCAGCTTCCACTTATATGCATAAAAAGAAAAAAAGGAAAAAGCAGTAGCTTGGCAAGACAGTAACAAAGTGGAACATTTATGAAAGGTAGACATTGGTGTAAAAAAGGTATTTTATTATAGAGGGAGAGAGAAAGAAATGCTTGGGGCATATAAGTACAGATTTAAAAGTGTGTTATACCAATAATTTACCCTTCATATCTGCAGAAGTCAACAAAGCAACGCATGAAGTTTCTATAAAAAGCTCTTAAGTAGCACATTTGGGTATTTCTAACGAGAGTGAAGAGTCAGGAAGAATATTAACTACTGCTTCTCTCCCAGCTGTAATCTCATTGCTTGAACTCCAACAAAACCCCAGGAGTGTAAGTCTAGATCAGAGGATTTGGGTTTCCAAAAAGAAACCCAATGGTTGGGTTTCCAAAAAGAAGGGGACAGAATTTTTGAGCTGGTGCTTGGCCCCCTAAGCTCTGGGTGCTGTATGCTGTGGTGTGCACATGTCCATGCAATATCCCAAAGCTGTGCCATTCCCAGCCCCCCATACCCTTCCATCAAGCTGCACGGGGCAGCTGCAGCCAGCCCTGGAACAGATCACTAGTGCATACAGGAAAGTGTTCCTGGCTCTGGCAGCAGGCACATAGGCAGACACTTCAGAGCAAAGAGAAAGAATGTCTTAATAAATTAGAAGACAGACACAAAAACAGGTGCAAAGGGTTGAAATAATGTCCAAGCAGTCATTTCTGACAATAACAGTTATCTTTATCTGCTTTATAAAAAGTTTGTGATAAAAACAGATGTTCATGGACTTTTGGATCTAACACAGTTCTGTCTTACTTTAGTTCTGCCAAGATTGTGTGACAATATTTTACTTTTTAAGGGCACCCTATTGAAATGTGGGGGACTATGTGAGGAGAAAGCCAAGGAAATAGTGAAGAATATTGTGTATTTAAGAATATATTTGAAAGGAAGTAGTGTAGTTAAGGACCTTTAGACTTTTGTGCATCTGAACCTGTTTTGCTCCTCATGTGGAGTGGTGGTACAAAACTGGACTGGACTATGTAAATTGGCATTTCAAGGTGTGATGGATATGGTTAGGATATTTATTGGTACTGTGCTTACAGAACAAAAGTAGGTATTGAGAGTATGTTTGTGAATATGATTGTCCAGAGAGTAAAAAGTTCCATGTATTTTCAACATAATCTGAAATAGTGATTTTCATTGATTGATTAGCAGAGATGTCAGAGAAAATATGCTTGTCAGTGCAAGTCAGATGGATCTACAGTATTACCTTGCAAGTGTAATGTTGTAGTTCATTACCTTGGATGCAAAGTGTCCTTCTGCCTCCCACACCCTGTGCTGAGTGGCCATTCACTATACTCACTACATCTCAATTTAGCCATCTTGACAATGAAGACGGTAGCAATTACCAGCCTAATGGAGATTTGTTTTAATTTGCTATCTGATATGACATTCTTAGGTGTCAGTGAGTCGTTGGAAAAAGCTGTTGTTACAATGAAATATTTTAAGTGCCTAGGATAGTATTTTTCCTGTGCAGTAATTGTCATTTTTGCTTGCTACAGCTTTCTGTCTTTAACAGAGCAATCCACAGCTGTAATAGTGACCTGTCCTTTATCAGTTCTTTCTGACAAAGAGGCGTCTTTTTTTCCTTTTCTTTCTTTAAGAAGGGATTCTATTGAAGCATGCCTCTTTCTACCCTCCACTTACTTTTGGTGATGCAAATAAATGAACAGCCGTTAATATAAGCTCACAAAAATGCCTAATGAAAAGTTTGTTTGCCACAAAGCCTGCATGAGTTATCTAGGGGAAGTGAAACTTCTGCTCCTCTTTCTGCAGGTTAATCTTGCAGCAAGAAAACAACCAGTACTAATAAGAGACTGCTGTGGTTTTCCATATATCAAATAAGTGTGAAGACACAAATCTTGCTCAAAGATAATTGTCTTGAATGTTTCAGTTGAAGGTGGATCTGTACTTAACTTTTTGTATACAATAGTAATTTAGGATAGATTTTACCAGCAGGTTTATTTACAAACATGAAATATTTAGAAATTAGCTGTTAATTTCATTACTGTATTTAGTTTCTAATACAGAATTTCACTCAAGTGATGAGTGAAATCCTCTCCCCCTTTACAAATCAAAACAACTTAGGATGAAGTCTGCACATCTTTAAAACAATTGAGATTTATTTAAATCCTGTTTTCATTGAAGCCAGTATCTTCAAGTCTTCTTTTTTTTTCTTGAAATAGCATTTTAAAAAACATTTATTACTCCTTAGATAGTACTCTAAAAACATTCTTTAGAAGCTGAAATTCTCCACAAGCTCCACACCAAGAAATACTGTCACAATTCCTACATTAGCCTTATTGAGTGCAATTATCCTAGTCTCAGTGCAGACTTGGGCATTTTATTCTAGTCTAAAATGATTACCTCCAGACATTTTCTTATAAAATGGCCCTGCCTCTCTCCCGTTCTATCAAAACATTTTCCTGTAATACATCGTCTCTGTACATATTGATGTGAACAAGCTGCAAAAGACCAACTTCTGCAGGCAAAAGACTCCTATTATCTGTCCAATGTCTCTTCTGTGCTGTGTTTAGTTTGACCTACTTATCAAGCAGCCATCGTCTGAGCCACTTCACTAAAGCTAAAGGTCAAATCTGTAGTGCCAAATTCCAGCCGCAGCCATGACTGCAATCCCAGAGGCCTGATTCAGATAGAAGTAGGGGCAGCTTAGATACACCAGTTTAAATGCCTGTATCTTGGATAAGATGTAGACATTTCCACCGTGCTCAGTTTTTCTCAGTGATAGCCTTTTCTCTACTTTTCTGTGTACCTTCCATTCCTTTCTCTACCCTTTCCCTTCCCTATTCCCTATTCCCTTATATTTTTTTTGTAAAAAAAAAAAGTATCCTTTATTTGCAAGTGTTTCTTTCTCAGAGAATAGGCAGTGTTCTGAGTTTTGTACAGGATTGATTTAAAAACTGGTTATCCTGCATCTCTACAATAATTGCCTCTTTGTTGGAGACTGCATCAGTCACATCCCTGTCCCTTTGAAAGGAAGTGTTTTTACTCTCTTATTCCAACAGTGGCTGAAAATATTTTTCTTTACTGTATGTTGCATTCTTTTATATTGTCTTAACTTTGACCAAGCACCATTCAGATATATTAAGGGAAAACCTGGGCAAGGCATGCAGCTTAGTTCCAGTGGGAAAGGGAAATACAAAATTGAAAGTATGCAAAATAGAGAGAAAAGGAAAGGTACATCTATTAAAATTTTACTATCTTGCTAAAGGGATTGGTCTTCTTTTTAACAAATTTTGCTATAAGTAAAAGATGGTTGAATCTGCCTGTTGGAGCACATTACTTGTTGGCAATTACATTATCATGATTTAGAAGACTGTGGCTGTATAAAACATTTCTGGTTGGGTAACTCTGAAGATGTAAGCAACATTTTAAATCCTAAACAGGTGATGAATGGCAAAAGTATATTACTGGGGGCTGCAAAGCTTGAAAACTCTACAGATAAATAATTCTGCTGAGACTCAGTAATAAGAAAAGAACGCGGCCTGGGTTTTGTTGTTTTGTGTTTTAACTGACAAAAAATTACAGGCCCTGTAAGTCAGCTGTTTCATCCAGTAAATTGCAGCTCTCTGGGCAGCATAACTCCTTGCAGACAGGTGGCTTAAATAGGGTAGGTAATAGAACTGTTGTGCTAAGCTACTTTTACACAAAAAACACCTTAACAAGAGCTCTGTGCCCCTGAGTCACCATCCACCTGTTCCCAGAGGTTGATATGTGATATTTTGAGCTTCGCAATTCTTGGTTTTGGCTATGCATATGTATGGAAAGAACAATACAGAATTCTGTAATAATTTTAGGTGTGAAACTAGGATTACTATAAAGGGGTAGAAAACAGGGACATCCTTCCATTCTTTTTTTTTTTTTTTTTTTTTTTTTTTTTTTGAGAAGAATGTATTCCCCATTAGGATTCCTGTTTGTCTGCTGCCATGAAAAGAAGGCTTTTCAATAAATTAAGGGAGGGGTTTCATGACCTCTTTCTAAGCCACCTGTTGCTTCAGCTGTAAATAGATACTTACCTTTTAATAGGAATGACTAACGAAATAGGTACTATATATTGTACACATGCATCATGCATGTATAATTTATTTATATGCATTATATTGATGCTTATAATCTTCTGACCCAGAGTCAATCAACTATTTCAGCTGCAAGAAATGCTTTGTTCAGATGCTCCACAGCAGGTTCCCAGCACAAGAACTTTGTTCCCCTCGGTTTCCATGCTGCACTGTGTCAGCCGAAAGCTGGATAAACACAGAGGAACGTTGTGGGTGTTTGTACAGGGTCTGGCACTTAAGCCCCTCATATCCCCAGGGACAGGAGCCTCTGACTGCGACTCCTTGCTGTTGCAGTACTACAAATATAGTAACAGTGACATGGAAGGCTAACCCAGGGAGATGTTCAGCAAGAATAGCTCAGGAAATAGTAACATCTGCGATAAGACATAAAAAGAAATTCTTACTGTCTCTCAGTTGCTGGGCTCAGACCTGGAGACACATCAAGCTGCATATGCCTATCAAAAATTAGTGACAGTATGGCATCCAGAGCACTTGGGTTATATATATGAACAGCATTTTATTTCTCTAACAAGATTGGCTTTGCCCTGTGCTCTGGGGGAAGGAAGCTTTTAGGAGCAATGTGCTTAACAAGGCCCAGCTTCTCAAAAGCAAAGGGCTTCACTCAGCTCTGCTGTAATCTTAAGGGAATTAAATGAGAATTTCAACCAGGCAGCTATCTCAACATAAACAATCATTTATTTCTTCCAGCGACCCAGTTAGGTGAGAAAAAGAAGTGTACCTCACCCTTCTGCCAGTTGAACAAGATAAAGGTAGAAATATAACATTACTTCGAGGCTTACACGATCCTGCCAACCCTTGCATAGTGACATTTGTCAGACCCAGCACTGCAAGCAGCATCAGACACTGATGCTAAAGAAAGCTTCTCTGCTACAGTCAATGGGAAGCCCTTGGGCCTCTCTGCAGATGCCTTGGGACTATCCAGCAAGGAGCAAACCCTGACCCATTCCTGTCACCCCATTTAGAGCATGGTTGGAAGCTGAAGACAGTTTTTGTTTCCCTGAGAGGAAATCTCTGGAATGTTTTATCCCCCACAGAGCTCTTAGTATGTGGTCACAGGGCCTCCATCTCCTGTTCTTGATAGGACCTTACTCAGATAATTACATTTTCCTCCATTTCAAAAAGCTCCAGGAGCACAGTTCAAAGCACATCAAGTTCACTGTGATGCAAAGCTACTAGGTTAAAAGTTATGGCTTACTTTTGTGTTACATCTTCATGAAGTAAGGACAACTCTCTCTGTTCCCCTGATAATTCTCACTAGGGGCATATTTATAAATGATGGAAAAATGACCACACAAACATGTTAAAGGGAGCAGTCAGCTATCAGTATAACTTGACTTGCTGTCTACAGACACCACAGCACTGAGAGTAGCAGCTGTTCCTGAGGCAAACAGCTGAAATAAAAGAGGAAGAAAGGCAGCTTGCAAACAACTGCCTTCACTGGTCCAAATGGCTCCTAATACTTTTTATGTAAAGACACACTGTTGTTAACATCTGCGTGAAGTTAATCTGAAGAGTTGTTTGCAAATAGCAAAGCTGCTAAGCACCTGCTGCTTTAGGATAGATGAACTTTTGTGGGCATGTAACATGCTATTTTATTCCTGGCAGCTCTCACAAACACCACCCTATACAGAACAGAAATGAATGGACTTTGTGAAGAGCACTTTTGTTGAAATTGGATAGGACTATACACAAGTATTACCAGATACCAGAACAGTTTAAGAGCCTGGTTCAGAAATATTCTAGAGCCTGAGGGTGTAAGTTGTCTTAGAAGAGTAACTGAGGAAAAGCAAAGTAATTGCCGGTGACTGAGGTTGGTAACTTGGAGGTTCATTTATTAATAGATGTCAAAATGAATTTTAAAAAAAAAAAAAAAAAGTTCTTGGACTTCACCTGGCGGATTTTTAAGTTGCCCTTTACATCAGTGTGTCTGAGTGCAGCACAGGTCCCATCTTCCTGGCATACAGAGAATGCAAGAAGTGAAATGTGTATTCTGCATTTCCAGTTCACTTTTGTGCATTCTACCCCCTTTTGAAAGTTTCCCTGAGCCACTCTCCCACAAAAAAAATCACCTCATTTGATTTCACCTCGTTTGTTTGATTTCAGTTAGGTACATCAAAATGGCAAAGAAAAGAAGACTGTAGCCAGAGTTAGACTGTATACGCTCCTTCCCAGCAGGTCTGTGCACCCTCTCATTAGTGAGACATTCCATGCCATTTCAGTGGGGGATGGTCCCACTGCAGGAGTCTGTGCTGTAAGATGGGAGACCTACAGTGGAGCAGTTAAACCCTGTACTTCAGAGACTTTTTTTCCTGTGATTTGTCCTTCAATTTTGCCTGGCCTAATTTATGATTGAAATTGTTTCCAGTTTCTGGAATGGCCCTAGATTTTGAAAATAGCATGCTACAATATCAGTTAGCTGGTGTAGCTGTAACTCAGGTCTTCAACGAGATGAGATTTGCCATGCAGGAGAAAAGCTAACAACCACGGTTCAGCCTGTCTTTTATTTCTGTGACTGCACAAAATTAAGAGGAAAAGTGGGAAGGGTGACAGAACCTCAGGTGTCTTTACCTTGTAAAAGCTTCTATGTTCTTAATAAGATCTAACTCAAAATCTTTTGTGCTCAGTGGAGATAGCCACTGACTTAAGTGGAGGGACCAGGCTTGTAAAGAAAAGAAGAGGCTGATGGGCAGCATGAGTGCAATGAATACATTTTTTTCTTACTTTTGAAACCCACTTAAAGGACTAGAATGTCTTAGCTGCTCAGGTCAAGAATTGAAATTTTTGAGTAGACTTGTTTTTTCATCAGTACTGCTCTATAAGGAAAAAAGCTCCTAGCTTCCCAGATCCTTTCCTACATCTTCTGTTTCTTGAAAATAGGCATGACAACAATCTCCAGTCATACAAAACCATGTTCAAACTTAACTGATGTGTTTAAAATCCTTCCCTTTATCTGTACTTTGACAAGGTAGGTCTTTCAGAGTTCTGGGAGAGAGGTGACCCACTTTCACAGATAAACCTCTCTGAGTTTTACTTCCCTCTCATTACATGGATATTCCCATGCTTTAGCTGCCATTTGGGAAGCTGCCTTTGATGCACTACTCAGCAGCATTATTTTAGCCCGGAATGTCCTACATTGATCTGTCATGGCCTTGAGTTTGACACTTGAAGCAGAGTCTGCCAGAGTGACCTACCACTCTGTGTTACAGGCAGAATACCCAGATAGCTCCCAGAAATTTTTTCTCTAATGCATCTTTGCACCCTTAGGACAATTTAGATGGTGTTAATTCTAAATGTGTGAGTTTTACACAAGTTTTTGGAAAATCACAGCACTACTGTGTTGATAGGCAGGTGGAAGCAGTAGGTATTTTTGAGAAATCAGATGTCAGTTTGGAATCTGGCAAGCGGATTTTCATCTCATACTAAAAGTTATTAGCCACTACCGCTACTGCTATTCATTGCCTTTCATAAAGCATACATAATTCATAACTGCATGTTCACACTGTGAATGGTGAGTGCCATTTCTGAGTTTCCGAGTGTTTTAAAAAGCCCTGCAAATGCAATGTTCATAATTCTGGATAACCAGGGCATAGTGGATTCAGTTGCTATGGTTGCAGGCAACAGAAGGGGAAGATCTGTACTGCACCTCAGGCATCAATAACTGATTGTACCACTAAATCCACTTACATTCTTTTCTTTTTAAATTAAAATAATTCACAGTTCTGCTGACTCTGCTGCAGGTAACTTCACTGGCATTAGCAGAGGCAGAGTACAGGCACATTAACAGAACAGAGAACAGAATTGAGGGCCCACTGAAGAAGTTGTCCCCAGCCTAAAACACTGAGCTATAACACGGAAGTATGTAAGCAGAAGCTCAGAGTTAAATGTATGCAACATGGAATGTCTCTAAAAGCAGTTGACTTTATTCCCAGTATATCTTGACAATAAATGATAATTGGCTCCAAAAGGAGAATCTTCTCATTTGTTTACATTTGATCAAAAAGACTTAATAACAAGAAGAGAACTTACTCCCTTCGGAGATCTTGGACTTTTATTTTGTTTTTAAAGTATATCTGACGAGCAAGTAAAAAAGGAGCATGTGGACCTCAACCCTTTTCCTGTTATGAGTTTGGGAGGCCAGAACAAATTTTACTTTTTAAAAAATACCTATAGTTTTCCTTCCTGTGAGATGCATGAACCAGATCAATACTTTGCTGTTTCAGTTTAGTGGAAAGCAGAAAGAGTAGCATCATAAATGGTTAAAAATATCCTCAGAGGCCAGCAAAGCAATATCTATTTCCAGGATGGATTACCGGGGTCACACTAACAACCTGTATCTCTTAACAAGGGTAGCCAGTTAGAGGAGCTGTGACTCTGTAAGTCGCTGTAATTTTCCCATTTTATCTACCCACCTGTTAATACTTGCTGCTGCAATGCCCAATATCTCTGTAGCTAGCTGAACTCATCAGAACCAAACTAATTTTCTCAGTAGTTCTTTTAAAAGTTCCTACTGTGCTGCAGAGAGGTAGGATCAGAGTGACACTCAGTGGCAGGATAGTAAAAGTGATTCTCAGATTCTCTCTAATATCTATTATTAGAATGTTAGGGCATTCTTCTAAAATTTTAGTCAGCTAATTATTAGTATTTTCTGTCTGTTTGAGAATATTTTATGTAAGCATTGTAATTCGGACCAAAATACATACTTTTGATTATGCAAACCGAAAGAAAGATTGTTACTTACTTTGCCAAGGCCCCCTTCACTCATAACTTGTGTGCTGTGATCTACAACTGCAAAAAAAAAAGGGAAAAAGAATTTAAGAAATTGAACTAAAAACTCAAAAACTGAATTTCAGAATCAAGAGACTTGAATCGCCACAGCTTTACATTCTGTGGCATTTGAATCTTGACAGATAACTTGAACAGTTCAAAGAATAGCATTTTACAACTTGCACACAATTAAAAAAGACATTTTCCTTTTTATCTAAGTAAACACTGGAATAAATTATGGAATAGTTACTGTTAAAGATTTTTAACATCAGCCCTTACAAGTGTTTGAGACAAATATTTTAGGTGGAGTAGTTCTGCAGTAAGACTAGAGTGTGGGCTGTCAGTCTTTCTAGCTGTGCTTGCTCAGGTGCAGGGAAGGATTCATAGAATTACATTCGATTATGGAGCCAGACATTCTCCTGAGCCTGTGGCTTTCTAGAGTGACACGAACTCGCAGCATTCAAGGATGTTAATAAATAAGAACTGTTGTGATACAATGTTCCTTGAAACACTGTAGATAAACTAATTTCCCTCTGTCTCAAACAGGGTCCTGTTGCATCCCCCATGTCCATGCGATCTGTTCTAACCAGCGGCTCCTGCCTCTCCCCGCCGCCTCCGCCACCACCGCCCCCGGGACCGCCCCCCATCTTCGACACGGAACCCGCAAAGGACGAGGGAACTGCATCTCGCTCAGCCCTCTTCGCACAGCTTAACCAGGGAGAGGCAATTACCAAAGGTCAGGAGAAAGGAAATCGAATTGTGATCCAGGAGTCAAACTACATCAAGAGCTTTTACATGTATTAACCTAACTTTCACAGCATTTTTAAGTTACGTTCTAGCGGCTCAGATCCTTTTGAGGCTTCCAATGCTCTGATGAAGAAGGCTGCATCCAAAACCTCCTTTAAAAGCCGCAGCACCCAAATAAGTTCAGTATACCAGACATTCACACCATTTAGAGGTATCCTTTTAATTTTAAGGCAGCCAAGCTGGATATCTTCAGCCCCAGTAGCTGGTCAATCTCTTAGGTTGCAATTGCAATAAAGTTTTATCCCTCTTTCTGACTCACATTGAGTGTACAAACCTGTGTAAAAATGTCTTACATATCAGGTGAAATAAAGCTTTTTGTATTAACACTGGACAGTTGTCATTTAAGTGTACACCTGTGAATTTAAATACATATGATTGATATATTTGCATTTAATGCTGCAGGAATAGGTAAAATATTGTCATAAATTAGAAAAATAAACTCTGTTTTATGGATGGAAAAACATGATACAACAAGCTCTCAGAGCTTGCTACAGACAGAGAGGGACCTAGAAGACATTGTGGGATTTTCTGTTGAAGATACTAAGAGCCCATCCACAGTAGAAGAGGTTTCATTTGATCTGCTAAAAGTATGTCAGCAGTTACACTTTAGGTCATTACTGAGGAAATAAAAAAATGCAATTTCTGAGAGTAACATAACACAACTACAAACAAACATTTTCATGATTCAATATGAGCCCTTTTAGGATTGGAAAACAGACTGTCTTTCACAAGCACCCTTTTGTTTGCCTGGGTTTTTTTAGGGCTTCGACATGTCTCTGATGACCAGAAGACTCACAAGAACCCCAGCCTACGTGCCCAAGGTCCACCTGTTCGTTCTCCAACAAAAAGCCATACTCCAAGTCCTACCTCTCCCAAGAATTCCCCACAGCAAAACCATGCCCCTGTCTTGGAGCTAGAGGGAAAGAAGTGGAGAGTGGTGAGTTCAGTCACACCTCTGAATTGCGCATTGCAAACCAGGAGGAGCACTGAAACATCTGTCATTAACATGCAGCAAAACAGAGCTGCAACTAAAATGGGCTGAGTCCTCCAGTTCTCTGCATTGCTACAGTTCAACTTTTACTATTCTGTAGGATCTTAATTAATTTGTCTCTGAGAATCGCTTATTAATTCATCTCACTGAAGAATGTCAGAACTATCGTATAAATTCCTTGCAAAATCAGACAATGCCCCAGAAACAAGTCCAGTAGAGAGCACCAATTAAAATCCCTTTTTGCAGGCCATTCCTGTGAATCACAGACCACTCTCTTCATTTTCCCCCAACTAGTGGAATTATACATTTATTTTTCATTTCCCATTCCATGCAAGATGTCTTCCACGCTTAAAAGTAGAGGAGTGTTTTTCTTTTGCCCAATCTAGAGATGGAAAAAGATTTGTTTAAAGTTTGGGTGTTGATTTATGTAGGCATATACCTAAGAATCTGTGAATGAAAACTGATGTGACTGTGTTGGTTAAGAGAGAGCAGAAAGAATATGCAGTTTAGTCATGCAGAAGGTTATACACAGTCAGTGTATATCCCAATGGAATCCAGTTTACATAAGGTGCAGTCACCATTTGCCCGTGTTTTGTTGCCTCTACAGTTCTACTACTTGGAACTTGCCTTGTGGATCGCTTGCTTTTCCTGGACATCCATGGAGTGTAATATGTTCTTTCAAGCCTAATGAAAGGAAATTTCTTTGCCTATTACTCCTTTATTGTATATGGTAATGCCTGTATGTGTTCCCAATATGCTGTATCAAACATTATATAACACTTGGGGAAGGAAAAATTGCTCTGTTCTTCATTCTGAATCAGATGGGAGCCAAACAGCAGTTTTGTGAGTCTTTTTGAATTGTTGTGAGCATAACGTCGCTGAAAAAATTAATGGATTTTATCACTGTCTGTGCTAACTTCTTCAGCTCTGCAGCTCTGAAAGATACAGTGTCATCCAAGGGTCAGTTAGGTGAGGTATCTGGTCACCAAGCAGATTAGGATTTTAAGCCACAGGAAGGATATTGCTCTGTTGTAACTGAAGATGCAATAACTTGAGGATAAACTCTGTCTGACTGTTAGCTAAAGACTGTTAGTTAAAGACAACCAATTACATAAAGTTTCTTTTGAAACAGGAATATCAAGAGGATAAGAATGACCTGGTCATTAACAACACTGAACTCAAGCAAGTGGCCTACATTTTTAAGTGTAACAAATCTACACTTCAGATAAAAGGAAAAATCAACTCAATTACTATTGGTGAGTGGGTAGCTCAGCTGGGCTTTAAGTGACAATCTTGCAAAAACTGACTTACGCGATTAATAATGCATCTGAATCATTTCATTCACTTTAATGATTGATCGCAATAGTCACTCAGCTGTGCAGTGCAGGACTGGGAATTTTCGTAGTTAATGTAGCAGGTGTGCATTTATTTACTTTTGTCTTGCCTTTCTCATTTATGATTGCTTTTATTTTAGATAACTGTAAAAAATTTGGCCTTGTGTTTGACAATGTTGTGGGAATCGTGGAAGTGATCAACTCCAGGGATATTCAGATTCAGGTAAATACCTAACTGAGAGATGAAGGCAGGCCTAGAGCAATTTGGAGCGGTGGAGAATGCCCAACATGGAGTTACAAGAGACTTTAAAAACTCACAGAGTACAACAAAAGTAAGAAGTATCCAAATGGATCTTTATATGCACTAAATTCTGTTGATGTTTTTAGAAAATGCTTGTGAAAACAATTTACTATCACTGAACAAACCTCCCATAGCAGAGTGCCTTCTGGTTCTGGTAGCTGACAGGTCTGTACACTGGCAGAACTGTTACTTCTGTCCCTGATCTGCTTGCTTTCATGCTAAGCAACTAAGCACTTGAAAGTTCAGTGGTGCTTAC
This sequence comes from Cettia cetti, assembly GCA_013401135.1. Lineage (NCBI taxonomy): Eukaryota > Metazoa > Chordata > Aves > Passeriformes > Sylviidae > Cettia > Cettia cetti. Next base: position 67,797 of record VZUI01048136.1, on the reverse strand, counting down.
AGAAGAAATTCTAGCAGTTAGCTAATTTATTTAGTTTATTTCTAAGTGCACAAGATTTTTTTCTTTTCTTATCCTCTCAATGGAAATGTTCAAATAGACTGTTAAATGACAATTAAATGCTATGAAGTAAAAGTAGGTGCTGGGATTTCAAAAAAATCTCCCTGGCCAGTGACGTGACACTTTAAATAACTAAGTAATGTACTTTTTTGCCTTCAAAAAGTTTCATCAGAGATAATCTCTCTTGTGATTCTGATGAAAATACATGTATTTTTAATCTATACTGGGGACACATGTTCTGCTCAAAATATACAGTCTGCCTGACATTTACAGCACTTCAGTCATCCCATTTCAAAGAGGTCTAACTACCTGCTCTAATACTGGGTTGTGTCTGACACACACAATGTAATCTCAAGAAGGGACTCCAGGACGTATTATTTTAAGTGAAAAAGAAATGTTAATTATTATATTAAGCTCCCACTCTTCAAAGTGGGGTCTTTTGCTTAACAGGCTGCGCCTGCTGTATGACATTAAGTATAGGCAGTCCTGCTCCACGCTTCAGAAATAATGGTCATAGCCACCTCAGGGAATAGGAGCAAGATGGGGTTTTTATATTTTGAACCTTGTACAAGTGACTGACATTGCTTCCAACTGTGCATTATCTTCTGAACTGTAACAATCAGTTTTATTCGTGATCACTGCATGTCTTTTTACAGCAGAGGCAGTTAGTTAAGGATCCCAGGCACTTATTTGAGCAGTTTTAAAATAATTATGTTATTTTTAATCATTACCTCTTAAACTATTCATGAAAACTGAAAAATTTGTATGTAATGAATAGCAAAACCATAGCTTGCTAATACTCAAATAAAATGGAAATACCCTTTATAAGAATCAAAATTCTTAGAATCAAAATTAATCATGTTCTATGAATATTGCATAAGGCTTTTTTCTATACATGTCATGAAGCAGAGTGGGGATCCCCTTAAGAAGGCAGTGTCTGGTTATATGCTGTATGCTCTGGAACCAGGCAGCTCCCACAGGCTGGCATATGCCAAGTGCTAAGCACCTCCGTTTTCTCAGCAATTTGAAGCCCTGAGTTCATAATGCCCAAATACATAATATGTCAGTGCAACAGATTTCAGTAAATTAATCCTACAGATTTTGCTGTAGTGACTTTGGTGCCGTATTGCTTGTCTCTCCTTCATCTCAGTGGTATCTTTTTTTCTTGCCAGATGTTTGCAAAGTTTTTTAAACACCCCTTCCTTCTGTTCTCCATTGCATAAGAACCCATTTAAGAAAAGGAACTTTGAAGATGCATTGATCCACTGCATAGCTCAGACTTCAGGATAAGGATGGGGTGCAAGAGGACAGACCAGTTGATTTACTGCCACATTTAAGGAATTGAAGTTGAAAGATTTTCTTTAATTAAGTGATGGGAGACACTCTCATTAACAAGTACATCTCTGCCACGTGCTCTCACTGTTCTATGGCTTGGGATAATCTCTGCTGTTTTGATGTCCAGAGTATATTACCGTCCTTGCTAGAGAGGGCAGGAGCAGGAATTTGTACTGACAACCACTGAGTCCAACTGTTAGCCATAAAGAAATCTTTCAACCTGTAAAATTGTTAACAAGAGAAGATTTCCCTTCCTTGCCTCAAGTGAATCTTGTGCTTGCTCTTAAAGAGACATACAAAATAGTTTTAGAGATTTAATGAAATTGATCTTAGTACTTATTTAGAACTGTAGCTTGCCTGAAGTGGATAAAAACCCTTTCCTGTTGCATGCTGCAAGAGCTTTGAAGTCTTTGGAGTATATTACAAATCCCTTGTTGAGTACTATTTTATGCTGGGCTCTTTTCTTTGCCCTTACTGGGTTAAAGTTGACATGTTTGATTTCTTAGCCAGTTCTCACTGATGAACAAGGTGAACACTGCCTAAATATCAGCACAAAAGTATCACTGAAATTAGAGAGAATCAGAGAAGTACTGTCATCAAACTGTATATTAAAAGCTTGCTGTATATTACAGGTTTGCTGTTGCGTTTTGTTACCACCACCAAGAATTTTCAGTGCCCAGCAAATCAAATCAAAGCATGACACAGGCAGGTGACACACGCAGGTGACACACAGATCAGATGCTGGTGGTCAAAATTAGACCTAGAAGGCAATGAGGATTTTACTAACAGTATCTCTGCTTGCATTTTAAGATTTGATGTTAAGTAGATTTTATTTTGTAGGTGATGGGGAAAGTGCCAACCATTTCTATTAACAAAACAGAAGGCTGTCACATCTACCTCAGTGAGGAGTCATTGGATTGTGAGATTGTGAGTGCCAAGTCATCTGAGATGAACATTCTCATTCCCCAAGATGGTGATTATGTGAGTAAGATATTTTTTTTAAATTTCCTTTCTGTTCCATTCTAGTCTTGGCAGTTAAGAGCACTTAAGCTGCTAGGAAAGAAACTGATGTATTATATATATTATGTGACAAAAAAGTGATCCAAAACAATTTAATTTCTATGTGCCTGTATCTCAGGAGGAAGAATTCCTTATTTGCTGGGGAACAAAGTAATTTCAGAGATCAGAAATCATGTCCTCACTTTCCATTCTGATGGATAATGGCTTCATGTCCTGTTCATTTGATCTTTTTTTTATATCTAAACATAATCTCCCAAAGAAATTAACTTCACAGAAGAGCACTTAAGTCTGAAGATGATGAGTCTAAAACTAAGATAAATATAATACTACTACAGGTGAAAGAATAGAGTATAATATACTTGCTTTTTCTAAAGCTACTGATACATGGGTAGCAGCTGTAGTACCTCGTAATATTTTCAACGTATGTCCTTAAAAGCCATTTAAACTGGTGCGTTTTGCCAGTTCCTTTCCTGTTCTAGTAAAATGTTCATACTGTGCCCAGTGGCATTTCTAGTAAAGTCATGCTCTGACACTTCACACACAAGCAGGCAAAGTGTGCTTATAATAGTTCCCTGCTGCCCTCAACAGAGAACAGTTGAAATTGCAGTGCATGGCCATAGCCAGAACTTAAATTTCTTGGTAGTCTTTTGGTCTGGAATTTAGTACAGGGGTTTAGGCTTTATAAAATAAAATGTGTAATGAGAATTTTGTGCTTCACATTTCCAGAAGCTTTAGATAAATAAAAAGGGAACAATTTTTAGTGGGTGCATATTCACCCATTTCTTTTTAAAAAAGAGTCCTTTTGGTCAGTCTCGCCTCAAAATCACTGTAACATCAGAAATTACTGGCTGTCAAAACACCACTTTGAGGTCTGAATAAAAAACCCTTCTCTTCATGTAATTTTTTGTTTCTGGGTGCAGAGACTCACTCAGCAACATCTTCCATCATTTCACTGAATTTGTAGAATGGAAGGACACTTTATTTGATGTTCTCCTTTGTTTTGCGTGCCCCACAAAGGATGCTGGCTATTTTGAAGTGTATCACACTTAAAATTATTGGGGGGTTTTTATTTTATTCTTCCATATTACAGTATTGTTTCTGTCCTTAAAATTAGATTCCTGGCTTAATCTCTGCATCTAAATCCTCTGTACTGTCTTCCAACCCAGACACCAATGGAATCTGAAGTCATTTCTGACATGAGGCTTATTTACTTAGTTGATGCAGATAATGGTGTGAGAGGGATTATTGCAAAGTAGTACCACACCAAGGCTATTTGAACCTGCGGAGCAATCAGGCTTTTTCCTGTGTGGCATTGTAAAATAGCTTCCTAGGGTAATGAAGAAGGCTTCTCTCTAATCCTGGCATGTCTGAGCTATCAATGCTTTCGCAGTCATGTAGAACTAATAGTATTCCACCAGTTTTCATGAGATATCCCCTGTTTGTTTAACCATCATTGTTGCTTTTGTTTCCTACCAGAAAGAATTTCCGGTTCCTGAACAGTTCAAGACAGCATGGGATGGATCTAAGTTGGTCACTGAACCTGCAGAGATTGTGGGTTGACTTCCTCACGCCACAGAGCACTTGCTGACCGTGGCCAGACTGCGGCCAGCACACACAAAGCAGTAATGTAAAGAACTAGAAGTAGCAGGAGTTCATGCTGCTGTCATAGGCCTTCAAGCATTAGCTCTGCATGCTAGGAACAATAACTCATCTGGCACCCTTTTGTTAGGCATCCCGGTCCTGGTCACGTCTCCACACAGTTTGCCTTCACATACAATTTTAATTCTGAATGGGAATGTAATAGGATAAACCCCCACCCTCCAGTCACATCATTGGTTTGGAACACTGTATACATTAAGCCAACATACTGCATGATACACTTTTTTATCATCTTGCTTCAGTGCATTCCTTTTTGTGTATCTGCTGATCAAAAACAGCATTAAGACTTTAAGGTGGTTTTTTTTACCTATTAAGCAATTCCTGTAAGATGCAGTAAAAATGTACCTGTAGAAAGTATGCAGTTTCTTGCAGTTCTGTGGCAATCCTAATGTGTTCTGTTTCAAACAAGCAAAAAAGGACAACTTTCAGCACAGCAATGCATTTTGCTGACTGAAAATTTTAAACGAATCTGGTAAAAGAATCAAAAACATTTCTAATATGTATACTTAGAAGATTCCACATTTTTGTGTGAAGTAAGATTTTATTCTGGTTCACAGACTTGCTGTTGCCCTCTCATTTCTTGCAAATTGGTACTTCTTTCTAAGCTAGGGCCTACATCAGTGCTAAAACCTTGCAGGAAATTACTTGAAGGTTTTTTACTCCTTGGAATGTTGTGGGGGTTTTTTTGTGACACCATCACCATCTTTAAAATTTCACATTTTATCTTGCATCTTATACGGAAAACCAAGGAGGACAGACACATCTGATACCAGCTAGTTTTCCTTACTAATAAAGTTCTTTAAAATATTTATGTTGTAGCTCATCATGTTCATTAAAAGTATCATCCTGGGATTTTTTTCCCCACATTTGTAGGACTTACTTTCAAATACGTCCACAAAGCAAAGCCATAGATTTATGCCATACTAATTCTGAGCCCAAACAAAGGGGTAATTTCCTGTTTAGCCCTTTGACTCTACTTTACAGTCCCTATGCTTTTTTTAACAAAAGTGGAGTATTGTATACATTTGTACTATATCAGCACATAGTACGAATAAAACTTAAAAAATTTTAAGTCAGCTTATGTTTTTGATCACTTGTAATAATTTGTATTGGTGAAATCACAGTGAGATGCTTGCAGAGCTAGTTACAAGCTAAATTTTGTGCCTAACTTACCTTGAAAGTACATTAACTCTTAAGGGTTTTTAAGCATATCTTTGATTGTAAACCCTATACAAAACAACCAGTAGTGCTCATTCCTTACAGTTTTGCTATCTGATGTTTAACCTATGTGTATAATGTGTTTGCTTTAATATGTATCATTTTTTCAACAGTAAACTTCTTATGAAATAAAAAGGAAAGTGTACTTGTTTAAAAACAAGGTTGTTCAGAGCTTACTCTGTTGCACTGTTCGTCCTATAGGCTTTCTCTTCCTTAAACTCTGTTTCAAAAGCTGGAGTGAGAAAAAGTAGCTCCTCGTCCCATTTCACTAAATTATTATCACTTTTGCTGCCATAATCCACCTGTTACTAGAGGATATTCTGCATGCCAGAAGTTAAACCTGAAGTGTCATGCACATAACTTTGGTGAAAACCAGCAAATTGAGCTTTTCATGATTCTCACTTCTAGGTACACCTGTATCTTCCAGGGATTATGTCTAGGGAGATGATCATTATGAGATGCAAGTTGGTAAGGTTTGCCTTCTGTTTTTAGCTTTTCCTGTTGTTTCTCTATATGGCTTCAATCACAGGTGGTCTAAACTCCATATATCACTTGGATGTGCCTCATCTCTGAAAAATGGGCATCGCATACTTGTCATGATAAAAGGATTGTTGAAGGGTTGTTTAATCCTTAAATCATAATCATAAGGTATTCCACAAAATAATCTCATTCTGGAGCATTCAGGCCTGAGATACTGAGTCTTTCTTTCATACAGCATAAAAGAGGGGACATTATGCAGCAGCAAGACGCCACTTAGTGCTTTGGAGTTAAGACACAAACCAAGTATCAAATCTGGATGATAAACAGAAAGCTGCAAGACAGCCCTGAACCACAACACAGGAAAATGCTTATAGTTCCTCTGAGGGATTTAACTCCCCCATCAAATACAAAGTCTGTGAAGGTTGATCTGATTCTTCTTTAGACATTTGAAGGGAAACTCCTTTGTGGCTAGACCTGCACCTTAACATTCACGGTCCTGCAACGGGCAAAACCCAAGTACATTGCTTTGACTGGTTTCTTAGCAGAAAAAGGTCCTATGACATAACAACACAGTTGTTACCTGACAGTCTGAACACATCTCAGACCTTTGTCAGAGGGCAGAAGTTTAAAAGAAAAGGAAGAAGGCCTTGCATGGACAGACCCAAGGCAATTGCTTCAACTGAAGAAAGGGAGTCAATGCATTACTGGACAGAAAATTTATTACTCCTACAGAAAAGTAGGAGAGAGACTTCTAAAATAGATTATATCCAGCACTCTTAGTCAACCTCGTAACAACAATTAAATCTATAACCACCTTTTGTCAGTTCAGTTTGGTCATCATAAAAAATACTTGTCATACATTTCCAGTAGGTTGGACTGTTCTTTCCCTGCAACCTGTCATTAAATTCAAAATTACAAAGGAATGCTAAATCGACGAAATTCTGCTTCTACTTTACATGAATTTGAGTACAATTAAAGGTTAAAAACTCATTTTGTAAAAAATCAAGTTTATCTTAAGAATAGAAATAGCCAACAAACTGCAGAATGATGATTTGATAAGTCATCTCAACCATGAGCAGTTGCAGCCACCAAGTTTTCAGCAGCGAGACTGATCTGTGTTTGATGGTTAATTCCAGCAAGGGATGAACTCCTGAATGCTGAGCATCCCTAAGGTCCCATTGATTTTTTTTTCCTCAACTGCATGCTGTCACACAAGACATACCCCTTGATTTCTGTGTTACACTGCACTAATATTGTGGTCATGCCCTAAAATCAGTGTCACTGCCAAAACAGAAAACAATTAATTTGGTTCACATACTGATATGAAAAAAATGTGTATAGTACAATTAGCCAGTTCATTTCTATAAACCTGCATGAGTCAAATATTCGCTAGTACAGATGCTGTCAATCCTCCAGTAAAATGCATGTAAAAGAGAAGGTGAGTTTTTAATTTAAGCGTCTAAATGTAAAGAGCTGGTTTTGCTATGAAAAGCTTCAATGGATATCAGGGTGCAAAGAGGAGGGAGCCAGGCTCTCTTCTCCTCAGGGGTGCCCAGTGACAAGTGCAGAGACAGTGGGCACACACTGAAACACAGGAGGTTCCCTCTGTACATCAGGAAACTGTTTTCATGTGCAAGTGACCAACACTAACCCAGGTCACTCAGAGAGGCGGTGGAGTCTCCATCCGTGGAGACGTTCAGAAGTCCCATGGGCGTGGTCCTTCCTGCACAACTGGCTCTGGGAGGCCCTGCTTGGGCAGGGGGCCAGGTGGACTCCAGAGGTCGCTGCAACCTCAGCCCTTCCGCCTTCTGTGATTCTCGCTTAGTTCTTTAGAATATTGGGTACTAAGAACCCATGGAAATTAGAAGCGTGGAGGTAGTGATTCCAAGTACCCAGCAGATGGCAGGAAACAGCCGAGGCCAGGCCTTCGCAAGCTTGTAATGACAACCTGCGGCACTGCAGCGTTTACAAAGGACGTGAATGCTGTTTGCCAGGGAGCTGGGGAATTCTGCCCTTTAAAAGTCACTGTTAAAACACAATATTACTTTGATCTTGAAATTATCATCTTGGTAAAAGGTAAAGGCTTGAGTGGAATGAACAAGGAAGAATCAAAAATAATTACTTGTTACCAATTATTAAATTGATCTTTTGGGTTGCTTTTCCTTTCTTCTTTTTTTTTTTTTTTTTTTTTTTTTTAACACTGCTAAGCTTATCTCCATTTAAAAAATACCTCATTGGACTTAAAAGTAATATTTAACAGAGCCACTGAAGATAAGGGAGTAAGTAATTTCAAATGTTTGAAATCCAGAAAAATAGGCACTTGCTAAGATTTCCCTGTGCCACAGTGATTTTACAGACGAATCTTTTTTTTTCTTACTCTTTCCTGAATCATCAACATATCTGGATCTGCAGGAGTTCCTTCGATGTTACTGCACCATATGTTCATCACCCTGTGCCTCACATATCTTTCCTAGAGATCAAACATTGGTCCATTTGGAATGCTTCAGGGGCTCAATTCAGTGTGCACCCTTAGCACACTCTCCTGGGCTCCTTCTGAAATGTGGAAGCTTCCAGACAAATGGAGGTAAGGTTCATCAATTACACAATATGCTAGCAAGCACAGCAGTTATCAAGAACATACAAAGCAGATTCAGTTTCCTTTCTGCAGGTGATCTGGGCCCAACTGCTGTGAATAATTGCCCAGAAATAGCTACTGCTCTCTGAAGATGCCTATGAACAGGCCCCTGACTTATGATACAATCCCCCTCTTATTAGATAAAAATCATAAATAATGCTCCCCAAGGAATGTTCTGACTACCAGAATACAAGAACCTGCTCCGTCTTTATGGTTGAAATAACCCTGAAAAATCTGTTTGTGTGCCAAAAGCTTTGTAGAAGCACAGAGAACATTCCCTACTCCACCACCTAAAACTCAGTGGTGACTTCCTAGGTTTAACCCTTCTTCCCTCAGTCTTGCTGCATGCCGGGGACCCTACCTGGTCACCACTGACCACCAAAGACTCTTACTCTCCAAAGCCATAGTCCCACTGTTGCTTCAACAGAGGCACTGCTGTATTTCCTCCCTGGGAAGAGAAGGGAATGTGACAGAGAAGGGAGTTAGGTAACCAGTATGGCTTCCCAGTGCCACCTTCCTGAGTAAAGTTGTTACTCTTCCTTCAAACAAGGCTGAGGTGAAAGGCAAATAAAGGTGTTTAAGCACAACTCCTAAATCAGACAGTACTAATAAAACTGGCAACCACACAAAAAAATTGTGTACCCTAGGATAAAAGTGAAAAAGTTTCTTCTTTTTTTTTTTCTCCAGCTGATTTGCTATGACCTCTTTGTTAACTGTGACCATCAGGATTCTGTTTTCTCTGTATTCCACTTGAAGCTGCATCTATTATAAAGAAGTTGCCTCAGTCAACTGTGTAAGGCTTTAGAGCCAATCCTTCCTTCAGGTTCCTTAGATGGATGAGACAGATCAGTTTCAAAGTGAAAGGCTAAATTAATTTAATTTGGGAGAAAGTTGTACCATTTTGCACACTAAATGTATAACATTTTACATTATATTTATGTAAATGCATACATATGTTTTTTGGCTGAAGTTTCATATTCTGTATCTGCCTGCTTGCCCCAAAAAGGTGAAAGGTTCTCACTCTTTGGTGACTCTGCATAGTTTCAGTGATGAAGAGTCTCTTTAACCTTCATTTTCCTTTAATTTCACTCTGTACATGAACATAAATACTCAATACAATGAGTGAATAGCATTCAATAGCATGAATCGTAGCTGCTGGGCCCAACAATAATTAACCACTTTGCAATGACAAGAGCTTGTTGTTGATTAATGTCGAACAACTCTCATCCAAGGACTCTTTAGAAGAGCTCCTATTTTTAGAATATTTCAGCATGATGCAGGAGGTGTGATCAGTTTTCCCCCAAGCAAAGGAAATAACTAAGTTCAATGCTTTGGCAATTCCTCAGTTTCAAAAGTGGTTTAAAACCCTTGAAAACAAGATGCTGGAAGGCGTATCAAAAATGAGCAAAGGGGCAATGCCTGTAGCTCCGACAGATTTACAGCACACCAGTGCTCGATTACCTCCCATTGACCATGAAGGATTCCCCACTCAAGAGTGACTGAGCAGGTTTTTCAGCATTACCTACACTTTAAGTGCTTAAGGTGGGATTCCAGATTCCCCTTAAACTTTAACTGTTATGATACCAGCTTTTAGGTGCTTGCCTCCTTCTTTTGATCTAATTCAAAACATTTCCTCTTGCCTAAATCTCATTCCTAGGGAAGAGGATATTTAACTGCCAAGGCATTCAACTACTGACTTTCAGCAGCTGGTACCACGAGCTGCCCACCCACAAGAGAAAGCAAGGTAGCAAGAAATCAGTGCTGGAGAAGACTATAAATACTGCCCTTTGTGGCAATCTGACACAGCAATGAAACAAGACCCTCTGTCATCAAAAGCCTAAGCTGTGAGTTTCTCACTACTGGCAAGCCCTGTTGTCACAGCATCTCTGTCGTATGCATCCCAGAAGAGAAAAATCTGAATGCTTAAAGAATTTGGGGGTCAGTTGTGGGGTTGTTGGGGTTTTTTGGGTTGTTTTTTTTTTTTTTTTTCTAAGCAGAAGAGTGAAAAACTAATAACTGGAAAAATTTGGGCATGAGGAAACATAACATTGTTACCTGTTTGTCCCCTGCTCTCTGCTGTCAGTGATTCTGTTTCACCTTGAATATCCAGAATAATCTCATAGTGAGTTCTAACTATGGCTGTGCCTGTGTACTGCTGCTGCTGGTGAGCCTAAAATTTAGATGTGAATAGCAGCATTATATGAAGTCTCTGAGATCTTGTAATTGTACTTTAAGATCTGATCTGGCTTTCAAAACCTGTGGCCACAAAAAAAAAAAAAAAAAAAAAAAAAAAAAAAAAGGTGAGACATTCCTTGGTCCTGAAGGGTTTGCGGTAAAAATTGAATTATAAAAAAAAATAAATAGACTGTAACTCATGAAAGAAGAAGTGAAATATTACAGGGAAAGAAGTCTTTTTACATTATATTTATTGTCAGTTTTCCATAATAGCATTTCTATTAGGAATTAATAGATGGTTTAAAACCATGTTTTCCTTTACACACTTGTCTATCTTTCCTCCTTTCTTCCTTCCTAATCATGCTAAAACTTCCTGTATTTCCCTAAACATTTACCCATATTGATCTCACCAAGGTCTACGTTACAAAACATGCCAGTGTAATTACAACCATAGCAACATAGTGCATGCCAGCACCTTACATAACTGCATAATATTGTATGGGTCACTATTTGATAATCACTCTGGCAATTCACCTCAGCTTGCTTGTATTAGAGACTCACTCCACACAAACCTCTCAGACTGAAAGAGTGGAAATTTCTGTTACATACACAGGAAAAATTCTTTACTATGAGGGTGGTGAGGCAGTGGAACAGGTTTCCCAGAGAAGCTGTGGATGCCCCATCCCTGGAAGTGTTCAAGGCCAGGTTGCATGGGATTTGGAGGCACCTGGGTTAGTGGAAGCTGTCCCTGCCCATGGCACAGGGATCTTTAAGGTCCATTCTAAACCAAGTCCATTCTATGATTCTATGATTTTATGAAATTACTTCATTTTTTAAAACTAGTTGAGGTTAAATGGGAAAATAGTTCAACAGGGAGAGGGAGAAACTTCTGATTTTGTTCAGCTGGGATGTTTGTTGTCTTCAACATGGGAAACGTTTTAGGTTCACAGTATGTATTACTTGTTAATTCAGTATTGAGTTCTATTAACATCTCTGTCAAGCAGAACTCTCGGTCTGGTTGAGACGCTTAATAAACACAGAAACCTTAAAGACTTGAAGTTAGTTTGAAGAATTGTGTTTAAACTTGCTGCTGGTTCTTTGTTCAGCATTTGAGGGGAGCAAGCCCTGAGAGGAGCGGCTGAGGGAGCTGGGGGTGTTCAGCGAGGAGGCGGCTCAGGGGTGACCTTATGACTCTCGGTACCTACCTGAGAGTGTAGCGAGCTGGGGGTCACCCTCTTCTCAGGAGAATTTCAGGTTGGACATTAGGAAGAATGTCCTCACGGAAAGGGTGACTAGACATTGGAACGGGCTGCCAAGGACTCACCGTGCTTGGAGGTGTTTAAGGAAAGCCTGGAGGTGGCACTCAGTGCCGTGGTCTGGTTGACAAGGTCATGTTCAGGTTGGACTCTATTACAGAGGTCTTTTCCAACCTAAGTAATTCTGTGATTGGGGGGTTTTGTTTTGGGTGGTTTTGTTTGTTGCTTTTGGTTTTAGTTTTGTTTGTGGGGGCTTGTTTCTTTTTGGGTTTGGGTTTTCTGTGGGGTTTTTTTGGTTTTTTTTTTTGTTTTGTTTTGTTTTTTTTTTCCAGAGGACGAGCATGATATGTAATAGAGGAAAAGATGAAAAGGGGGAGATAGAGGAGGAAAAAAACCCCATTAAAAACATTAATACATTATAACAAAAACGCAGAACCTGTGCACCGCGCGGAGCCCTGGAAGCCGCTTCGTTGGCACGTCAGAGGCAGCCGCCTCTACCACAGCGCTCGGCGATACCATCTCGTGGCGGGGGCGGGGGGGAAGCATGTTCTGCCTCAGGCTCCTCCCCCCCTCTCCTCAGCGCTAAGTGGGAGAAGCGAGGCGCGTCCCCGGCGCACGCGCGGTGAACGCTCAGTGCCCGCCGCGATGGAGGAGGTGGCGGAGCGCGGCCGGGCCGGCGCTGGGGCGGCGGCGATGGCGGAGGGCGGCAGCGCCGCCGGAGAGGAGGCAGCCAACGCCAACGCTGCGTCCTCGCCACCGCCGTGCTCCCCTCCGGAGGGCGGCGGGACCAAGCCACTGAGCGCGGCGGAGTACGCGCGGCGCGTACACCAGTGGCTGTGGGACTCGTACTGCGGGTACCTGGGCTGGCAGGGCTGCCCACCCGCCTTCCTCGCTGCCGCTGCCGCCGCGCAGCCGCCCCCGCCCGCCGCCGCTGCCTACTACAGCCCCTTCTACCTCTTCGCTCCGCCACCGGCACACACGGCCTCCGCCGGAACGGGGCCCCGCGCCCCCGCCGCTGCCACCCCAGCCTGGCCGGGAGCGGCGGGCGCGGTGTCCCCCCTGCCCAGGGCGGCCTCCGGCAGCGCCGCAGGCACCGGCGGCAGCGGCGCCTCCAGGGACACGGGCCGGCCGGCGGGTGAGTGGGGGCCGGGGCTGGGCCGCTCGGCCTGGGGAGGAAGAGGAGCCTGATGAGAGCCGCAGCTCCGAGAAGCGGGACCTGGAGAGGGAAGCCGGGGGTGTGCGACGTTGGGAGTCGCTGCGCTTCCGTTGGCTGCGGCCCCGTTGGTGTGGCTGTGCCTTGTGACACAGGGTGACAGCCCTAATAGCGAGGTCGTAAGTCCAGAACTTGGTGCATAAACAAGTTTGGATACGGGGTGACAGCCCTAATGCAGAGGTTGTAAATCCAAGAATCTGGTGCATAAGCGGGTTTGGGGAATTGACTTCGTACGCAGCTTACAGCTTCAGAGCTTATAAAGATGTTTTCGTGGATACGAAGGAGTTGATTTTTTTTCCGGTGGAATTTATTCTTGTGGTCACAGGCTTGTAATGCATCTAGCTTTGTAAGTAGCCTGTTTGGATGATGAAACCTAAACTAACTTTGCCTGTTTTAGTGGGCTCTTGGTGCTCAAATAAAATCATTTTGTCAAATCGAAGCAGAGAAGTGAAAACATGCTGACATTGAACAAGCTTAGGCAGTGAGACCCGAGATAAACAAACGTCTGTTGCAGCTGTAAACATTGAAGGCAGTGCTCAGCAGCCTTCTGTTTATATTTGTCCAGGATTAACGCAAACTCACTCTGATCACATCAGAGGTAGAACCTGGAGCAGCAACAACTTGCAAGTCAAGGAGCACCCAGGTCACATTCCTTGAATGTTCGTACTACTGTGAGCAATGGTAGGAAATGGTGGAGAGCATTGCTGACGGACTTTGGAAAAAAGCCAGAGCTCATTTCTCTCTGCAGGACAAAGTATGACATTGCTGATCTGTGACTTTATTTATAAGCTTAGTGGCTCTGTGTGTGTGGAAAATGTTTTTTGAATCTTTTTTCTTTATTTTCAAGGGAAGGGAGCCTAGCTTCTGAGCTTGCTTCATTCTTATGTTTTTAAGGAGATGTTGCTTAAACACAGAACACAAAATAGTATTTTCTGTAATTTTGCCCTGATTCTGTTATAGTTTACTTATGAATGGGTATTGCCAGTCATCAAAGGGAGGGTTGGGCAAAGGCTAGGCTGAAATGATTCTTAGATTTTTACGTGTTTTTTCGGGGGCTAATTCCATATGTTAAAGGTAATTTAGGGCACAAATAGCATTTCATGCTGCTGAACTTGGTTATTCTAAATATTGCATGCTATTGCAACACTTGGCCTTCTTAAGGGGACTAGGTATGTGAAACAGTGATACAGTACAGTTACAAACAAAGACTGTTGTGCTGAGGCTTTGGCTTCAGATTGCAGATGGATATATCTGGAGCAGCTAAAGTGATTATGGCTCCTTCTTCCCTGCTGTAGATTATTGCCCACACAGCAGGCGAGGCAGGGCAGGTCATGTATCTGTCCCTGTGCCAATGCAGTTTACAGCCTGTGTGCTTACATAAGCTGAAATAAGTGACAGCTTATGTTCATGTTGCAGATTTTAAACTGGGATGTCAGAAAGTGGGATTGTTAACTGCCTCTGCCACTTGAACCTGCCTGCAGGTGTGTGCCAGAGCAGCAATATTTAACAGCACCCTGGGCAGTGGCAGGCTCTTTGTGGACAGTCACTGGGATTTAAAACACTGCCTTCCTGGTCCCTCCCTGCTTTACTGCAGGAGATTACTGCTCATCCACTGGGAACAGTAGGGCAAAATGTGCATCCAGGCCCCAGCTGCCCTGTGTCTGAGTGGTGCACACTGCTGTTAAGCACTATGTGGATGTTAGATCCTAGACTTTGAGCTGGATGGATGTTGTATTTGGCTGTCCTTGCTGAATAAATGGTAACCCTTGGCAAAAGAATGGATTTCTGATAAGAGGAACATCTTGAATCACTGCAATGTAAATCTGCCAGAGTTTATGTGTTGCCAAGGCTTCTTAATGTGATGGAGTTAAACATAATTTCAGTACTTACTTTCCTAGCCCCATGTAGCTTCTTTTTTATGCAGTCATTTAATTTATTCAGTGGTGAATAAATCAGTCTCTGCCACCAGCTTCAACAAATGTGCTGCTTTTAGCAGAGCAAATGAAAGCTTTCACCTGGTGCTGTGTGCTCAAGCCAGGATTGGGAGACTGGCTGTGTTCCCTCCTGAAGAATCTCTAATTAAAATTTAACAGACAACTTGTTCAGGCTCTGACAATGACAATGGAATCCACTTCAGTATTATAGATGTCATAGTTTGACACTGGCCCAGGGCCAGGCATCTGTGAGCGAGACTTGGCAAAGGAGGGATAAAGAAAAAAAAGTTAATGAAGGCTTCATGAGTGAGATAAGGACCAGGAGGAATATTTCAAGGGCAAAACAGGCTGAACCTCAGTTAAAAAGTGAAATCTCTAACAGAATCAGAGGAGTATAATGAGGAGTAAAATAAGCCTGTAAAACACTGCCCACCCCCAGCCCCTCACTCCTTCCCACTGGCAGTGCAGCCAGACAGAACATGAGAGTTTTTGTCAGATCACCACCAACATTTTTTTCGCTGCTCAGGGAGAGGAGTCCTTCCCCTGTGAGGCCATGGGGTCCCTCCCACAGGAGACAGTTCTCCATGAATTTCCCCAGCATGGTTCCACTCTCACAAACAGCAGCCTTACCACACCTGCTGCAAACATGAGTCCCTCCCACGGGCAGACAGTCCTCCCAAAACTGCTGCGACATGGGTCTGTCTTTCCACAGGGTGCAGTGCTCCAAGAACAGCTGCTCCAGCCTGGAAGCAGGGCCCCTCTCTCCACTGGGTCTCCCACTGGATCACAGCCTCCTCCAGACATCCACCCCCTCTGGTGTGGGCACCTCCCCCAGGGGCTGCAAGTGGACCTCTGCATCCTTGGGGGCTGTGGGTGGATCTCTGCATCCCCTATGGATCCCCAGGGGCTGCAAGGGCAGAGCTGCTGCTCCATGGTCATCACCACGGCCTGCAGAGGAATCTCCTGGAGCATCTCCTGCCCCTCCTTCTCCACTGACCTTGGTGTTGCCATGTTGTTTCCTTCCCATATTCTCCTATCCTCCTCGTCTCTGACTAGGAGCAAAACCCATGACTTTAATTTCCTTCTTAAATATGTTGTCACAGAAGCATTCCCAGCCTCCCTCAGTGGCTCAGTTTTGGCCAGCAGCATGTTCGTCCTTAGAGCCGTCATCCATTGGCTCTGTCAGAAATGGCGGAAGCTTCCAGCAGCTTCTCAGAGGAGCCATCTTGGTGGCCCCCCTGCTACCCCAAACCAGGCTACTTGAAACTCTCTATGCAGAGTGCTCAGTGCAGCAGGTGGGAAAAGAAGCTGTCTAAACTCAAGTATGTTAAATAAGAGCTGGCTCTTACATGATTCCTAGCCCCGCTGGCTTGTTACCTCTTTCCAGACCAGAAGAAAAGAGGAGTTCTTGGGATTTTCTCTGATTTTTATCCTGTGTTTTCACAGAGGCATGTCACCTTTCTAGTGGCATAAGGCATCAACCGGATGTCAATATTCTAACCTAGTCACTGATTGTTTTTGCTATAACTTTCTTGAAAAAAATCACTTCCATGCAAAACCAGCACGTTCTCCTTACCCCATTTAAGAGTGCTGTGGACTTTTGTCTTGGCTCTCACAGCTCACTGGGCTATGGCTGGCAGCATCAGTCTCAGCATCTGGGCTGGGGAGGCTTATTCTAAATAAAATTTGATTATATTTTTTGAGACTAGAGAGCGGTGTGATTTTTCTTTTCTCTTTTGTCCTTTCTTTGTGTGGAGAGAAGTATTCTGAAAAGCAGTCCCCGTTTTCCACAGGTTCCATCTGGTAGTAGAAGGGCATTTCTAAGTGAAGTTTTGATGTGAGTCATTGCAGGTTTTATGTGAGAGTCATAGTTGTCCTTTGGGAAACAGAGGAGTAGCTGGGTCCAGATGAAATTATTATGCAACACCACTTCTTGGAAACTTTCTAAGACATCTTTAGTGTTTCTTCTGCTTAAATCACCTGAGCAACAAAAGCTTGCTTGACTCCTTACTTTGTGCCTATTTGCATGTGGAAAATTAAATAGGAGAAATGTCTTAGGTTTTCTGGCTGGGGGTAGGAGAAATGTCTTAGGTTTTCTGGCTGGCGGTAGAGCAGTGCTGTTGCCTGTAGAAATGTTTGTCAAGTATGACTGATATTTTCATCCATTCTTGTTTGTATTTGAGTGGAGATAAAATAGGCTATGTTTTACTCTGAGAACTGGTATTTGGTGCACATGGAAGCCTTGGTGCTGAGGGGTAGAAAAGTTATGAGAGGTCTAATTTTCTTTTTAATCTGGCCTCTGAGATTTACATAAATCTGTTTCCTCTGAGGTTGTTCTAAACAAAAGAACACAAAAACTGATGCATCTTCAATGTACTTCAGTTCTTTAGCAGGGTATGATTTTGCCTGTGATCCTAATTATGAGGGACTCAGTTCTGAAAGAGTTAAAGTTCTTAAAGGAGCTTCTTCTAATTCAACTTAGATTATTTTTCATGCATACATTTTTAGAATTTTTCTCAAAGAACATCTGAGCAGAGCTCTTGATTATGTTCTTGCAGAGAGGTTAATGTGGGTTGTGCTTTAGATGTTGGTGTTAACTTTATGTTAGTGCAGTAAAATCTGGGTAATGTGAACTATTTCTGTTGCAGGTCGGGAGTTCCTTATCCCTTCACTGGCACACAGGTTCATAGCAGAGATGGTGGATTTTTTTATTCTGTTCTTTATAAAGGCAACCATCATTTTAAGTATTATGCACCTCAGTGGAATAAAGTAAGTTGAACAATTTAAAGCTTTGTTACATACAGCTTTAAGCTTTTCATGCTCTTTGAGGTGTCAGGCTGTATTTAAGGAATGTTTATGCATATGATATCATTAAATAACTGATAGAAGTTGAGGAAAATCACCACTAGGCTAAGTTCCTTGTAAATACATCCTGGTTTTGGATAAGCTGATGGAAACACAGAATTTGTACAGGTCTGTAGGCTCACAAACTCCCTACTAAGGAACGATTAGACTTGCACATATATTGGGGGAGATAGTGAGACTATTAAAAAGTCCTTTATAATTTTCAAAGAAAAAACACTGACAGAATTTTTAAATGGCCTTTAAAATGTACTAGGTCTCACTGGGATTAAGTTAATTTTCTGTGTAGCATCTTCTGTGGTGCTGTGTTTTAGATTTTGACCTAAACAATGCTAACTCCCACAAAAAAAAAAAAAAAAAAAAAAAAAAAAATCTGATCAGGCAGTTCAGATATGTATGTGCTAGGAATGCTGCCACACTGCAAATTTACTGGGTGTAAATTTGGTTTCTTAAAAAGTGCAAGTAAGCATTGTGTGTGTCAACCGTACACTAGACTGAAAGATTTGTTATTTCACATTTTTTACACAGATGCAATAATTTACCTCAAACACTTCCCTTTTTAACTGCTTCTTTAACTGTAGATATCTTATTCCTTAACTCAGTTATTCTGCTTTGGGTTGGTGTAATCAAATATTTCAGTCTGATTAAGAGATGACATCTTGATGTAGATCTCAGTAATTCCACTACTGTACAAATACATTTCAGAACCCAGGCTTTCTGCTCAAGAACCACCCAAACCTTGCCTGACTGTAAAGTGATACTGTCAACTTCCAGACACCTTCACCTGCGGCTCGAAAGGGGTGTGGAAGAGGGTCAAATCCAAAACAATAAATACGTCAATGTAAATGATCACTGGGGTTTGTTCAGATAAGCAGCAATTAAAATGCCAAAGGTTCACTTCTATTTAGTGGCCAGATCCGACCACTTGTAACCTGACAGCCTGTGTTTCCATTTTGCCTTTTGTAGGTGGAGAATAAGATTAAAAGTGAAGTACTGAAAAGATAGGGAACAACCATATGCATATTGCTGCTGTAAAACGATGAAAGAGTAATATAGAGTAATTGTGAGACAGTTGCTTACAGGGAACTTCAGAGAAATGTTCTGGGAGGTTTTCTGCTTGAGAGACATAGTATGCTTGGGGTTGGGCTGAATTGTCATGAAAAACATAAGGTCCTCTCAGGCTCAGGAAAGACACTTGAGCCAAAGCTGTATTGAAGGGAAATGGCAGGTTGTGCTACAGTGTTCTTTTAATTCCTGGGTTGTTTGGGGTTTTTTTCAGTCCTTAAATCTGAATAAAGAGAAGGGCAAGTAGCACAAATATTAGGTGGACTGTTTCAAAGTGAGACTGCACAGTTCTGTGAGCCTTAATTAGATGAGTGAAAAATTCATGCCTTAGTATGCTACAAGTATATCCATTCCAGGTATCAGGTAAGAACGTTAAACCTGTGGAGTTTATTTTATGAAAATATGCCATTAACTCCAAATGGATGCTTCACATAGCTCTGTTAGGCTAAAAACCATAAAGTTTCAATTGTTTTATGTTCAGATCCTCCTGCTGCATACCAAGGTGCCTCCAGAGGAGTATGGTGAGCAGTAAAGAATAAGAATGAGGAACCCGGATGAGAACCCTGATCAGGGCTCCCCTGATTCCTTAGGGAGGCTGCCAACTTCTCCCTTGCATTCATAAAGACTACCCTTTTCTTTTTCCTTGAGTGTTTGTGTAAGAAGATACTTGGAGACTTGGATGCCTTCCATTTATATCAACTTGGATGATTATGTGCAGAATCTGTTTTCCTCCCAAGAACTGTGAGAATTTTCAGAACAATTCTGCAGCTCACTACCCAGGGACACCATTGTGTGAAAGTGGTAATAAAGAATGATCTTTTCTTAATGAAAAAAGCAAAACAAACTAGGCAGCAACTCAGAATGAAACTGAGTGTTCTGAATTTTAATGGCTTGTTTAGTATCAGAGAGGGCAAGGAGCTCTTGTTCTTTTATAATACCAGAATGGAGGGAGTGAATTCTGGTATTAAAGGGGCAACACTGGTATTGGGAGAAGGATGGTTTTAAAGTTCAGTTTTATTTTGTACAGGGACATCTCTA
This sequence comes from Cettia cetti, assembly GCA_013401135.1. Taxonomy (NCBI): domain Eukaryota; kingdom Metazoa; phylum Chordata; class Aves; order Passeriformes; family Sylviidae; genus Cettia; species Cettia cetti. Next base: position 47,850 of record VZUI01048136.1, on the reverse strand, counting down.
AATTTGCAATGCATTACATCATAGAAGAAATAGATGAAGATACGTCCATGGAAGATTTGCAGAAAATGATGATAGTAGCTCTCATCTACAGGTTATTAGTCTGCTTTTATGAGGTAACTACTCATAAACTTTAACTCCTTTAATTAATAGTCGTGAGTTGTTGAAGAAACGTTTTTAAAAAATGTTACCATTGGCCAATAAAGTAAATCCTCTTTACGGTACTTTGGATTATGTTGAAGCTTATGACATTCACATAGTTCTGAGGATAACCAAGTTTGTGAGACCTGTCAACAACACGGTGGTGTGTGGAATTGAAATAACCTTTCTTTTACAGATAATCTGTATTTGGGGAGCAGGTGGAGCAACCCCAGGGAAGTTCTTGCTCGGACTGCGAGTTGTGACGTGTGAAACATCTGTACTTATTGCACCCAGCCGTGTGTTAGTCATTCCATCGTCCAATGTCAGTATGACAACGTAAGTGCTCCTGCCTGTCACGTTGCATTCAGGTTAAGTGTCCAAAGCATGTGATTTGGAAGGAAGTTCACTGTTGCTTTGTTGTTGACCTTTGCAATAATCAGACTGCAAGAGCTGTTCTCAGATTCTGTGATCTAAGAATAAAGTGGTAGTTATTCAGTCACGTGAAACATTTTTCAGGGTAGGTGGTTAAATCTCCTCTAGGGCTCAACTTTTGTGCTGTGCAAAAACTTGGGTGCTAAACTTGAAGTTAACTACTGTGTAAGCAGAGAAGTTAAAGTAGGGCACTGAATGTTCTATTCTGATTTCAGGTCTACAGTACGAGCTTTGATCAAGAATTTTTCTATTGCATCATTTTTTCCTGCCTTCATTACACTGCTGTTTTTCCAACATAACAGAACAGCCTATGATATTGTAGCAGGAACTATTGTGGTCAGAAGAAATGGAGTCAGATGATACCAAAAAATGAGATCTCTGGACTGGTTCTGAACATCCCCTCCAAACCCCAGTGAATAAAGACCTTCCCCAGAACTGAAATCGAGGTGTCTGTTGGAATCTTTTGCCCTAATAAAATAGGAACTGATTCAGAAGCTAAAGAAAACGTATGGTTCCTGTATGATGCCAGCAACTACCTTTGAAGTATTGGAGTTTTCATAGACGCCAAAGAAGTTTGGGAGAGAAAATACGTATTAAATCCAGGAGTATTAACCTCTGACTGATGAGACAAAAACTGTCTGCTTTAACTGCAAAAAGGAGCTGTTCTGTTTGTCAGTCTGTGGAAAGCAGATCCTTAGGAACACGTGATCCTGAAAGAAATGTTGCTCCAATAGTTTTGGATGTTGGCAAGTAACTAGAAAATGAAGTTCTTTTCCAGACAGTTGCCTGTCAAAGGATAAGGGAGAAGAGACCTGCAGTATTAGCCAGCAGGGCAAATGATGTTAATTACATTGCCATTTATGCAGGGAGATCAGCAGTGGTTATCAGTGTGTCTTTTATTATTGCTTCACAGATCATATTCCCTCACCTTTTAAGTATTTTCTCACAATATTGATATGAAAAGTTTTTTTGCATGATTGTCTTGAGCATTGTCACTTACTTCACTTGTCCAAGCTAATGAAGAAGTGAAACAATAGCTGCTTTTTCCTCTGGGAAGGGTATGTTACACTGCAGTGTTAGTGATCCGGTATGTGTAAATAGTTCTGGAGCCATCAACAGTACAGACCATGCTAATGAAAGGTAACTTTTTTGCTTCTGTTTGGAGTGAAAGCACTTGTCTATTTCTTGCATATAATGCAGAGTAGAAGTGAATGTGTTTCAGGAGCATGCAGAAAACATTAACTGAAATGTGTTATGGGTGTAAATCTGCAGAAGTACAAATACTGGTTATTTTCACTTTATCATTCTGCCTAATTGTTTGTATATTCAGAATAACTTAAATACTGAATAAAGAAACCTAATATTCTGCATGACTATATCACTTTGATGATTCATTTATTCTCATGTTATTAGTATCTCAGGAACTTAATATAAGCAATAATTATGTTTTACTGAAACCTAAGTCAGAGTTTGAAACTCTTCAATCACAGTTTTTGTGTGTTCCTCTCTCAGGCCTAAAATGGCACACAGTGGCTGAAGTTCTCGCCCTGCCTTCAGTTTTGGACAAGTGTGACAGTAGAAATGTTTGAGAGCTTGGTTATGGCTCTTGTCTCCAGGTGTGACAGCCTAATCAGTCCTGTGTTCATATGCTGCAGTACTTTTGTTTGCCAAGTCACGTTCTTCTGTGTGACTGTATTGCGCATGCATTTCAACTTTCATTCGGAATGATGATTCAGGACTAGATCCCGTGCTTTAGAGTTGCAGAATGACATTTTGCTGTCCATGTTCAGAATGAAGTCACTCACTTCTTAGATAATTACTTTTAAATATTTACTTTTCAAGTAGAGTCCTTGCTCAATCATATCTTTTTGAATACTGCCAGGGGTAGAGATCGTACCTCTTACAGGGGCAGCCCCTTCCTATTGGAAGGGCTTGACAGCCCTTTCCAGTAGTTTTTTTTTCCTAACTCCATCTAAACCTGACACCAACTTGAGGCCATTTCCTTGTCCTACTACTTCTTACCTGGGATGAGAACAACTTCCCTACCCAACACCCCCATCCTCCTTTCAGGCACTTGTAGAGAATAAGGTCACCCCTGAGCCTCCTTTTCTCTAGGCTGAACACCTCCAATTCCCTCAGCTTCACTTCCCTTGTGCTCCATTCTTTCCAAGACTGAAGCACTGAGGCCAGGCATGGTAATCAGCCTGACAAAAGCTAAAGCTATCAGAACCAACTTAAAAGTCCTTTCTAGGTTAAGTTTTGCCAATTCACAAGAACTTTTATTCTCTTTACTGCAGCAGTGACCTAAAAACTGGGATTCAAAAGGGGGGATGGGGGAGGAAGGGAAAAGCAACACTGTTAGCTAAAACTTTATTACTACCAATTCAGGTATAAGGGAAGGTATCTCTTACCTTGCAGAAAAATACCACCGCTTGCACAGCAGGTAAAGAAAAAAAATTACAATGCAAGAACACAGAGCCTGCCCATGAAAATGTATATACATTGTGCTGTTGGGTGGCTTTTAGTTTGTCTCTTATGCACCCTAAGTGCAGCTTGTTTCTGCTTGAAGGACAAGTGCTTGGCAGGTGATTCGGGGCTAAGGGGGAGAAAGTGGAAATCTGTGGCATTTTTCACGTGTAAAAGCTGGAAACAGGTAATTGCACATAATCCTTTCATGGCTACAGTGGCATGATCTCACTGACAATAGTAGTGAGATCGTGTGGTTTGAAAAGTCAAGTTGATGAGCATTTTCTGTTTCTAGAAACAGTGACTGGAGCCCTACACCTGAAAAGAGTAGCTGGCCTTTGCCCTCCTGTCACGTACATCCAGCTTGTGCTTGAAAGGCATCTTACCTCATACTAGCAGCACCTGCAGGAGCAGGGAACAGTCAAGGCCCAGCAGTGCCTCTGAAGACATTTATGCCACTGACAGTGGTGCAGGTCTCTCCCCTTCTAGCTAAGGAAAGAATTCATGTCTGAGTCAGAGACAGACTGCTGTGACTTGGTACAAATTCTCCTGTGGGAACTCCATGAACAAGCATTTCCTCTGATTTTACTCGAATAATGTCTGTTCTCCAAGAAGTTCCCGTAACTGCTACAGAAGCAGTTTCCCCACCCCCATTACTCATTTCCAATCTTTTCAGTTAGAACAGTGCTGAATCTTTACTAACATTAGGTTGGATTTTTTTTTTTAATAGCACTACAAAAAATTAACTGCAGTCAGCTGACGCATTGATAAGCTGCTCCAAGCTTGAGCCTGCAATAAAACTCTCCTTCCTCACAGGAAACCTTTAACTTACTTAAGAACCTCTAAAACCAATGCGAAAAAGCAGAGGTTGACGAAAGCACGAGACATTGCTCAGGTCAAGGGAACCACCTCATACAGTTACAGCTGCGGATGCCTTTATGGAGAATTAAAATTGCCAGGTAATATTTTGCAGTTTTTATTGATGGCATTTATCCCATGGTTTAACATGTTAATTATACTGTAATAAACATGGCTTTAATATTAAACTTTTCCTTATTATCCAAAGTCACCACAGTCCATTTCAGTAAATATAAAAATATATACTTAATACTTTGTACAATACTGGTTTTTGGTCCAAACAAAAATGGATCAGAAAAGCCAATAAACTTACTTTAAGAATTCCCAATTTTAAAGATTTTCTAAATGGATTTAGGCAACTTTGAATAATGGGATTTACATAAAATCTGAGACAATACTAAACAAAAATGGCTGTAACACACAAAATTAAAATTTCAATTTCACAGATTTGTTATGCCAAAAAAGTACAGAGAAACAAAATTGTATTTACACATTTCATAATAAAATAACAAGGCGAGACAGGTGATAAAGGGCTGTAAGAATGAAAATATAGAAATAGCATATAATTATTAAATGAAGAACTACAGATCTAACAAGTCCTTAGCATGGATCATCCTTTAATCAGTCTTCCCCTATCAGAAAATTTTAGTGCACAATACACCCAAACTCACTCACTTCACACATACACCAGCACAAACTCAGCATAGAAATCATTCATTATCAACATTCTCTACTCTATACAGCATCCCTCGCTGATATAATTACAATTTCGAGGCGTCAGTAAACGCAGATGAGCGCACGTAGTGGTGCGGATGAAGAGGTATCGACAAGCCATTCACTGTGCAGGCTCTACTCAGGGCTACAGCCAGACCATGCCGAGTCAGTGAAAGAAGTAACTTGAGACTTTTGCTTGAGAACAGCCTTGTTGCCAACTTTACTTGCTACCAGAAAAACGTAACAGGGAGAGGGGAGGGAAGGACAGGAAAGCTAAGTTTTATATTCCTTTAGGCAGATCTGACTTCCAACAAGCCAGTGTGAGGTACAATCCCAGCAACTGAACAATTCAGGGTAGTAGCTGAACATTTCAGGATAGTAGCTGAACAATTCAGTCAGGGTAGAAGCTGAACAATTCAGGATAGTAGCTGCTTCCAATGTTTTTGATGCTTTACCAACCGGGCGTTTACTTTCTACGTCTAACTGCAGTCTTTATCTTCCGACCAGCAACTGAAGATCCAGAGGCAGAGAAAACATTTTTCCCATTAGTCCTATTAAAAGAAATTAGTAGTTCAGAGTTTAGGACAGTGTAGCTGAAAATTCAGTAGCAGCACTGAGTAGATATTCCAAAACAATTGTTTCATAGTCTTGTCTCACTAGTCACCAGCTGGCAACAAGCAGCAAATGACGAACAGGAGGAAGAGAGTTCCAGAAACCAATTAAATCTCTCTTGTTCAGAAGGTAAGCAGCAGCATAATGGCTGGATATGGGTTCTACCTTTCAAGAACAAGACAATGTGTTGCTGTGTAACATTCCTGACAGCTAGGCTCCTTTACAGATAGCGGTGCTTAGTTAGCCAGTCAGGCTAATACAAGGAAGGATGCCAAATTTAGTTTCAAATTCCAAGGTTCATCTGAACACCTCATGATTTAACAGCAGTAGAGGCTGAACACTGTCCACTGAAATTACCCGAAGCTCAAGGGAAATTCTGATAGGTCTCTTACCCCACTGTAAATGCTGGATGCTGGTTGAACGGAAATCCTGAAGTGCCAGAAGGCGGTGCAGGAGGTGCTGGTGCAGGAGGATTTGCACCAAAAGTGAATACTCCTGGGCTATTTGGAAAGCTGAAATTAGTATTACTACCGCCAAACCGGAACACAGAACCTGGGAAGATGGGGTGGAAGCAGAAGAAGTAAGAAAGCTGAAATTTGAGTTAATCCTTTCCAGCAAAATCCTCACAGGTTCTACCCCGTTACCTTTAAAGATTATTCTTTTTACAGGTTGCTCAAAATGAAAAAGTTGGGGGGTTGCACTGGAAGTGTCATATTACTACAGGAACAATTTAATGAATGAATCCATTCACACCGATTGAGGAATTTTTAAAGTAATATTGCTGGCACACTGATAATTAGTTGTTTGCTAACTTCTGTGCCACCATTAAATTTATATATGTGCATACTGAAGTTGATTAATCAAGTCTTAAATTGTAAATCCTGTGTTCATGCAGTGGATCTGGGGATTCCTATCATGTGCTAACAGCACCTCATCTGAAAAAACCCCAAACATTTCACCATTCAGAGTAAACCAGTCAGTAATACAGAAAATCCAGGGAGAACTTTAAACTGCTAGCTGATTAATGAAAAATCGACTGAGTAACGTGTAGTGCAATAATCTGCTTGTACTAATCTACTGATTAGTACAAAAATGTTGGTTTCTTTTAATGGAGGCTATTTTGTGAAACTTCTGAGAGGAAAAAATGAGGTTTTTCCCTTTTGGTATTTGATGTGATATCAAGCAGACATTCTGGAACTGTTATTACTAGTATGGAACAGGTCTTTCTTAAGTTACATTCTCTCTGCTCCTTTCCCGTGGCATTTTATACTTCATTAGTAAAAGGATCTTAATACAGTCTTAATCCATAAATGCTTTAAAAAAACCCTCAACAATTCTGACTGTATTTTATACAATGAAGCCTGTTCAAGTCAGGTAACTAAGAATTTCTCAAATCAAAAAATAAGTATTTTGCAGAGTGCATGCTCTTTTGTTTTGCACAATCTTACCAGTGATTACTCCATGGTTTTCAACAGTTCCTTTTAATCATTAGGTTTCTAAAGAAAATAAAGCTCAAAATATAGTTGTAGAGTTGCAACCTCTGTGTGTCTGCTAAGTGTCTTGTGGAGAAGGCTTACTGTGAAGCTGGATACCCATGGCACACCGTGTCTCCACGGTCGGGACTGGGACACAAACGACAACCCTACACACATTATTTTTATGGAGAGCAATTCACACGCAATGCTGAAGTCTTCCTTCTCCATATAATTTATGGTGCACTTCATGAAAGAAAAAAATAAAATATACAATCTTTAAGACCAAAGGGGAAGAGGACAGTCGGCACTCACCAGCACTGGGGGTACCAGAGCCAAAAGTTGGCTGATGGGCTGTCTGCTGGCCGAACACAGGGGGCTGAGTGCTGCTTGTGACTGAGCCAAAGGCAGAAGGAGCAGGCTGAGAGGCAGCAGAGAACAACGTTGTCGACAGCGATCCAAAACTTGGAGCGCTTTGCTGGCCAGAGCCTGGGCTTGGGCCAAATGTTGGTGGCTGACTGGTGCCAAAGGCTGGGCCAGCAGCAAGCGCTGGAGGCCCAGAGCCAAACAGAAACGAAGACGATGACCCTTGGGGGACAGAGAGGGATGTCAGTATGGGCCCCTTCCCTCCCACCCTCAAGAATGAATCCAGAAACAAAAAGTTCTCAAGCCTCAGATCTGGTAGCTGAATATTCATCTTAATTTCAAACTACTTGTGTGAGTATACAAAATGGATACTATCTCAGCCACAACATCTTTTCTTTCAAGCAACATGACAAATGCTGTGTTTATGAGAGTCAGACAAAATTAAATCTCAAAAGCACCGGTTGCCTCTTCATGTTGTACAGATAGATTCCTACAAACAGTATGTTTTAATCTGTATTTACTGGAAGCTGTTTCTACCACATGCATGGAATATTCATTCAAAGTGGATTTTTCAGACATGCAAAATACAGCTCCTGATTTATTAGGACTAGGAGAACATTCTTTTCAGCAACTGCACCTCTCCCCTGTTCAAGGGTTTACCATTATCAACTTCTGGCCAATAGCCAAATCAAGCTTGCAGTGATCTCAAAAACTTGGTTTAATTCTCAACCTATCATCAAGAAACAACCAGCCCAATTGTTGAGCTGCACAGCCAGCAGAAATAATGAAATGCAACTGAACAGTGACTCTGAACATACATGGCAGATCTGCTATGCAAAAGGGACATTTTAAACAGCATTACTAATGCTCATGCAATAGGAAATACCCTCTAATTGCGCCACAACTTGGAATGGCTGACTTTCTTTCCAAGATGAGAGACATGGTAAAAAACAGGTTCCTGAATTTGTGAAGATGTTTGAAATATGCTGTCACCTACTAACTAAATTACACCGAAAGTTAGTGATTTGTAAGCAGTTTAAATTGTTCTGTTGGTTGTTATAATTTAGGACTGTTTTCTCTGTTTCTGATACACAAAAAAGTGTGCAAATTAAACTTTTGTGACTGACAAAGTTAAGCCATCAGGATCAAACTAGATTAAGTCTTTCCCTTACAGATTCAATCTTACTTCCAACGTCCTCCATGGCTCATAGGAATACAGATAATTTGGTGGATTTAGTCTTGAGTCATGCATTGTTCATGCAATTCAGGTAGTGGAGTAACAAACATAAAACATGAAGAAACTCTGTATTTCTTATTGCTATCTTCTCTAAATTCCTAGAAAATTAACATGCACTGGCCATGCCCCTTAGCAGGAAACAACCCTCAAGCAGCATCATTGCATGTCAAGGTACTCCATTTATAAATACTCGTGAGGGAAGGACTTGGTAAAGCTTGATATTCAGAGTTTTAGGTACAGGAGTGAAAAAGCAGGAAGTTATAATTCATTGACTTCTTACTGTAAACACTGGACTAACAGTGATTGAAAAAAGAAATTATCATTCTCATGGTGAAAAATGAAAAACTCCTGTACAAATTGAAATCCAGTAAAGGTTTGTTCTTTGCATAAAACAACTCTGGTGCCAGATCATTCTTAAACTGTATTTTCCACACTGAAGAAAAACGAGCCCAAATTAACATTGCTGAATATAAATCCTCAGTATTTTTCTCTACTTCTATGCATTTAGCCTGCACATTTTCCAAAGTAAAATATTCATGAAACAGTATCTCCTTAGTCCACTACGTAATAGCAAAAATGACAAGAGCACCTATTTAAAACATACCTGTTGAACTTGATGTAGTTGTGGCTCCAAAAGTAAATCCTGAATTTGCTGCATTGGTACTGCTCTCTCCTGAAGCAAAGAGAAACGGAGTAAGAGTTGAGCCCGTGCTAGAAGATGTAGTTGCTGGTTTGTTTTCTTGAGAGAAGCCAAATGACTGAGACGTTGCAGATTCTGCAGGATTGCCAAAAACAGAGCTGGTCACAGTGTTGCTGGGTTGTCCAAACACAAAGGGAGTGGGAACTGGCTGAGGGTTTGAGGTGCTGCCAAACATGCCGCTGCTGTTGGCTGAAGTGGTGGGTACCACTGTGCTGGAGGAACTAGAGCTCAAGAAGCTGAAGGATGCTCCTTGATCTGAAAGGAAGAAACACAGTTACTACTAAGTCACACAAATGGAGTTTAACAACCAAGAACTTTACACACAGCAACCATCACTGAGAAACTTTAATCCTCCACTGCAAACTTGCAACAAATTAATGGAATACAAAACTGTGCAATATCTATGAAGTGATTTTTGTACCTTTGTAGCAGTAGAGAAACTGCAGCAGAGCTGCAAGTAGACAGAAATAAGATATTCCCTCTCTCCTTCCCTTTCAGTATAAAAAACATCACTAGTATGAGACCTCTATACTGCACCATATTACAAATTTTATCACCAGCTGAGCTGCTACTGAGACAGTACAACTTCTGTGCTAACACAAGCAGTGATACAGGTTCCATAAGGTGTGGCAATATTTTTTGTCTAAACTTAGTGTTAAAACTCACTGAAATCTACAAGGAAATTGCCTCATATTGTCTACACATCAACAACTAGAACTAAAGACAGGCTGTAGATAGTATATAAATGCCATAGATGTTGTCCAGTACAGCCTTAAAGACATTATTTGATAGACATGAGCAGAGAAGTGAAAGCCAAAGATGTTTACCGCAAGTACTGGTCGGTGCCCCAAATGCAAAAGGTGCCTTTGCTTGTTCACTTTCCTTTTCTGATGGTTTACCAAAACTAAAATTGAATACAGGTTTTGCTGTGCTCTCCTCTTTGGTATGCTCAGCTGTCCCAGATGAAAAGATAGGCTGTGCCTTTGACTCTTCATTGTCAGCTTTCTTTCCAAATGCTAATGGACCAGCAGAAGTGACTGAGTCCTGCTTCTCTTCTGCCCTTCCCAAAACAAACTGTGAGGCAGGTGCAGATTCCACACTGCCGAAAGAGAAGCCTCCCTTCGTTGAAGCAGTTTCATCCTTTTTCTCATCTGACTTCTTAAACGGCAAAGCAGGTGATGCTGCTTCCTTTTCTGCCACAGTTCCAAAAGTGAAGCCACCAACTCCAGTTTTATTCTCATTAGTAGCTATGGAAGAAGTCGAACTGGTAGCAAAACCAAAACCTCCCAAAACCGGTTCCTCTTTCTTTTCCTGCTGTCCCAGACTTGTCGTTCCAAACTGAAATGTTGAAGGAGCCTGACTGCTAGCAGATGGAAGTCCAAAGGTAAAACTGTTACTTTTACTTTCTTTTTTGCTGTCATCTGATTTAGAGTCTGAGGAACAAACTCCAAATTTGAAGTTCCCTGAACCAGTAGGAAACTTAAATCCTCCAGTCACGCTGCTGGATGATGCAGATTCGGATGCAATGCCGAACTTAAAGCTACTTTGTTCTCCAAATTTAAAATTTCCTGTGCTACCTAATGTTTGAGAAGAGTCAGAGGACGATGACGGGACACCAAACGTAAATGATGGCATTGCAGCATTTGTAGACACAGCAGCAGTACCAAAACCTGAAATGCAGAAAAAAGCAACAACGTCAAGTTTGCAATATATGATGTAATACATGCAGGCTTTAGCTACATGGCTGAGATTCTAGTCTTGAGCTTTCCCAGAGTCAAAACTGCTCAACAAAACACCCCCACACACACACAGACAAGGAAACTCCACGCATCTTTCTGCAGTGGTGCTCTTCTGTGCAGCACCTGGCTTGGAAAAGCACACTGCTGAGCTCTTTGAAAGACCATGGGTTTAGACTAAACTCCAAATGAACAACACGTACGGGCTTGAAACAAACAACTACTTCACTGACCCAAGTTTTTTGCCTCTAAAAAACCCAATCTTTTTCTGGAGAGTGGGTGTGCAAACATATGCACACCATCTTATTTAGGCAATATTCTTCGACAACAAATGGGCAGTTCTGCCACACTCAAAGGAAAAATCACTGTATTAAAAAAAAAAAAAAAAAAGGAAAAAAAAGCAGAATGCACAATCTTGTTCTCAGTAAGAATTACCTTTGAGCTCTGCTTTGGTGCCTGGCTTTGCATTTTGACAGGCTATGCATTTTGTGGCTTCTGCTTTGTTTTGGACCAAGCAGACCTCACATTCCCAACTTCCTTCAGGCTTCTTGAATTTGTCTAAATCCAGAAAACCTCCAGAAGAAGCAGAAAATGCAGAAACACTGCTACTGGTTACAGGCACTGAACTCCCTGAGAAAGAAGCAAGACAGTTAATCATCCTGCTTAAATCATACACAAAACTTTTAAGAAATGCTCACTAAATTGCAAAGCACACAAATGTAACAGTAAAAAAAAAAAATCAAGCTACAAGTTAATTTGAGTAAAACACAATGTGAGAATGTAAACAATAGAAAACACATGGATTCTTTTTTATAATCTATATATGAATTCAAGCACAAATTGAACCATGACATTTAAACAGCAACTGCAGTTCATAAAATACAGCAACACAGCCAATTTCAGATGTAAATTACAGTTACAATATTGAACTGAAAGAATTCCTCCTGATGACACCAGCTACTGGTAGTCAAAGTTAGCATCACTCGAGTTAATGATCACTGTCAAGTGATTCAAGGCTGAGAATTTACTAGAATGATTCATCAGCAAGGCACAAGGATAGGACACATTCAAAACTAGAGTGACAAGAGAAAAAAAGGAACTGAAAGCTTTCCACAACTCTGTGTTCACCACACAAGCTACACTGCCTTCAACAGCAGCAGAAGCCTACTGCTGCTGCAGTGCCAAATCCAACACTTGTCCTCTGACTTTTCTCCCCTGTAAAGGAAGAGATGGCACTTGATGCTGCACCCCAAAAGCAAACTTCAGCTCCACAAGTCAGGAGTGAAGCAGACATCCCAAAGGAACAAAAGCATCACATAATTGCACTCTTTACCTACAGTGAACCACTGAGGGTGGCATTCAAGAGAGACAAGATAATTTCTCAAATTCAAAGCAGTAACATTTCCTAGACAGGAATGGGTCTTCTTTTCCACAGCTCATCCAGCAAATTTTTGAACTCCCATTTTACTTGCTTCATTTGTCCCCTTGACAAACATAATGTAACTTTGCAATTCTCTGCACTGTGGTGGTCATGGCAAATCCTCACTTCCAAAATTCTTCCTTGCAATGGCCAGAGTCTTGGATAAAAGTGCCAGCTGACCACTCTGAGGCTGTCTTCATGAGGAAGTCCATGAGAATAAGCTCTCTAAAATGCATTATCTTATCTGAAGAAATTCCACTCTTAGTTCACAGTGATTATAAAAGCACAATCTGCTCCATCTTACATCTATTTTCTCCCCAAGAATGCATTTGCAAACGTGTTCTTGACATTACATTAAGAGCAAATAACAATTAACACTAAAATAATTATTTGTGCTTTAAAAAAATCAACTCTCTTAACATCAGTTACAATGACATATAATGGAAAACAACCCAGAAATGAACTGAAGAAGGCACCCACTTCCCCAAGATCTGTAAGAACTCTGACCTTCCTAAACAAGGTTATCCATGTTCTGAAAAGCTCCCATAGGCATATCAGAACATATGGTTTTGTTTTAGCACAAAAAAACTAGCTAAAGACTACACTGACTTGGAATCTGGCTTCATACCTCTGCTCAATTCCACATAAATGCTGATTGGAGACATTTTAAGCCACGTTGTGTAAATACTGCTTCTACCTATGTTTTGAAAGAGGAAAACAAACCCCAACAAATCCAGCAGCTTTTAGCTCCTTGCAAGGAGTTCATATTTTTCCCCAATGAAATTTGTTTTAAGTTAATTAAGGCATCCATTTTAGTCATCTTTTCTCACTAGCTGTAAAGCAGGGTATGTTTGCTTCAGTTCAGCTCTGCACTAATACATTTCACAATCAGTTCAACACATGTGACAGGCTGGAATCTGGGCTGAGACCTCCAAAGTGCCTGCAACTATTCTTGAAGAGAGCCATTAATCCATCCTGTCTGGCATACAGCCAATGCTGCTCAAACTCTATTTTATATGCAACATATTTTATTCTCTAAAAATGCACATAGAGTAAGATTGAAACAACAAAGAAAAGAACAAACCTGGTTTCTCAGACTGACAAGCTACACATTTGCTGTCTTCTGCCTTATTTTGTAGAAGGCACTCTGAACAGTTCCAAGAGCCTTTTGGCTGTTTAAATTTGTCTCCAAACCCCAGAGTGGCTGTTGTGCCAGTGCTGCTGGAGGTGGATGTTACTGTCACCAAGTTCTCCGTGACCATTGGCATTGTCAGAGCAGGCATCACTCCTGTTCCAGGCTTTGGTGTCTCACATGCTATACATTTTGTAGCTTCAGGTTTGTTCTGGACCAGACAGGTATCACAATCCCATGTGTTGGGTGCTGGTTTAAATTTGTCTTCAAAGCCCAGTGTCCCTGCTGTAGGAACTGTTGTCTTGGAGGAGACACACGGACTCACACTGATCGTCTGCTTCGTACTCTCAACAGTGGACACTTTAGCAGCTTCACATGTTACACATTTGCCATCTGTGGTTTTGTTCTGCAGACATGGGTCGAGTGTGTCAGACTGCCAAAATGAGGATGCTTGTTTAGAGGTGTCTTTACCTGCAGAAAAACTACTTATTGCGGGCCTTGTATAGACCACTGTGCTCGTAACAGGCTGTGCAGATGAACAGGAGGGGGATTTCCCAGACATAAAGCCTAGTTCAAAAAAAAGAAAAAGGAGAGGTCTTATTGATGAAGCTGTATCCTGGCAGCATGGAAATTACTTTTAATAGTAGACAGCACAAATTTAAACCAAGTGTCAATGGTTGCAAGTATGCATTCCAACTAACTGCAAGAGGAAGTCCATGGAAATCTTATCTAAAGGGATGAAATTTCATATGCTGAGCTGGGACACATCAGAACACTTATTTAAAGCTTGATTTAACTCTTCACTTCCAAGAAACTCTTAAATATAAATCTCATTTGTATCTGCCACTACACTAGTAGATACAAGTATAAACAAACAGTACTGAAAGCTGACGATTTGTCACACACTGGAAATAATCCAATTTCATTTTTAAGACACCATGCCCAATCAAATCAAATTTCTAAAGCTATTTCTGCCATAGTAGATGACTCACATTTACTTAGTAGCTGTGCAGCAGTTAGTACTTGGAGCTGCAATCCACACAGTATTCCCCCACAAATACTGAGCAATAATTAAGCAGTAAAAATTAAGACAAACGCACAAATTTTTTTCTACACACTTTGTTCAAAATGCACTGGGCACAGGCCCACTCTTTAATTAAAGCTGCCAACTTTTCAGAAAACAAGAACCACCAACATGGAAATGCTAACGAAAGTGCTACAGCAACACATCTTAAATATTAGCCCAGTTTAACTGTAAAGCAAAAATAAAGAGATTCTCTTTTTATTGTTATGTTATTGTTGCTTTGGGGTTGTTTTTATTAGATTAGAAGTGAAATCTTCGAACAGTGTGGATTTAGAACCAGATTCTGCTAAACTGATAAAGAAAACTAATGCCACTTTACCCACGGGTCTTTCCTTAAACAAAACACACAGTGTATTTTCTCTCTCTTAGATCTTTCCAATATAAATAGGCACTGCCTTCTTAAGCTGTACATATATTTCATAATAAAAAGTCCTGCTGTATCTCAAGGCTTATGGGAAAAATCAAGTTCAATTAAGTCCTTTACCCTAAAACAAAAAACATCATCTGCACACACACACTTTACTCAACAGTAAATTGCAATGACCTGAAAACCAATTTTTTTTTAAGTGAGACAGCCCACTGCTACTTAAAATTTACATCTGAACCCACAATAACTGTCAACATTTAAGGCCAAAAAATATGTAGCTTCTGAAACACCTTTAGGAATGAAGTTGTCTTTACTATTCTTTATTTCTGGAGATGGTGATGGTGGGAGAGGAATGTTTGTGAAACATTTTACAAACATTTCCTTTCCAATTACATACATTTTATTTATTTAAACAAAACACTGATTCTTTGACTAATTCTTTTTATGCCTAATTTATCATGCAAAGGAGAAGCGATGCATCTGGTTTGAAGCTGCAGTTTTCCCATCAGCAATGAAAGACTCTTATAACAGAAGGGGGCATCAAGCCTAACAGATGTAGCATTTAAGTCTGTATTTACTGCTGACACTGCCTTAACTGTGATAAATTGTCTGGGGTTTCTTTTGGTTGCTGTTGTGCTGGGCTTTTTAAAAATCAATGCAGCTATTTGACAGTGTATTCTCTGCAAAAAAAATTTTTAAAAGAGATCATTATCTCACCAGGGCTTTTTAGAATGTCTAACACACTTCCTTGCTTTAAGAACTTAGCAGGTTTGCAGAACCCATCATATTCTTCTTCCTCTTCCTTCTTATTGCTGGTGCTGTTTACAGTGGCACTACCTTTAAAAATAAAACAAAACCCACCTTTTACAAAGAAATATGCTTAGAATATATTCACATTTGCTAGAAACAAGAATTTCCATGTTTCATTCTTCTTAAATAAGAATCTTCAGAATTCAACCTTATTTACAAGAGTTTACAGTTACAATCTGATTAAAAGCAGTCCTGCCACTGAAAACACAATTTGCCTGGAATCTGAAGCTTAGAAATTACAGATTTAGCTATTTAACATACAAAAAGAAGAGAGAATTAGCACTCAATGTTTGAAATGCTAGAATTTTTGTTACCTGGACTAAGGATGGATGTCACTGGTGTATTAGTGGATCCAGAAAGCTCTGATGACTTTACGACAGGGACACTAAATGTAAACTTCATCTGCTATGAAAAAGAGAGTGTTTTCTTAGATTCTATGAAATTTTAGTCAAGTTTCACACACAAATAATAATCTGAAATCCAGTCTTCAAACTTTTGGTGCATGCTGGGTGAAAAATTACAAGTCAGAAATCTATAGATTTGTTTCCCCCCTTACCAGGGCCAATTCTGCTTTTTTGTTCCATAATATTCTACTAAAGCCTTGAGAAAACATTGGGATTTATTTTACTTACAGACAATGGAGGTAGCACTTCCACCTCGGTAGATTTCACAATAGGAGATGAAAATACAAACGTAGGACTGCCAGCATTACTTGCTGGTTGTACCTGTATTTTCAAAAGAATTAAGGTTTGTATCTAGAAGAAATGCATCCAGGTGAAACAAGAGCAGCTACCTGAATTCACTATCTAACAGATATTCTGCAGTGAAGCTGAAGATGTTTGATATTTCTGATCCACAGCTAAGAATTATAAGAAAAAGCCTGCAACTTAGTGCATAAGATGGACTGAAGTCATACCAAAATGTCCTCCTCCCCACCTCCTAATCTGAATACAACCCTGTTTAATTCAACAGGTTATGAACTCAGGTTGGTTAGTTCCCTGAAAACCACAGAAAAAGTTAACATTCAGCAAGGAGGATGTTATACTCACCCTGAAAAAGTATTCACAGTACAAAGCAAAGGTTTACCTTGTTCATCACTGCTTTTGAAACAATGCTGGGTGATGAGGACTCAGCATTACTGGCAGGGAAACTGAAGTTGAACGTTGGCAGCGATGCAGTACTGATGGGCAGGGGTACTTCAGGTAGTTCTTCTTGCTCCACCTCCTAGGTGCAAATGTCAAATTTTGTTAGTTTAATTTTTTTCCTTGAAGAAGCTGCAAAATCTAATTTTTCACTTTCTTCTGAAAAGTTTTAGACTTAAATCTTTTTCCTTTAAAAGTTGTAAATTTTAGTTTTTCTTTTCCGCGAGATCTACTACAAATGTAACAGAGATCTATAGACAAAGCATGTTTTCAAAAGGAATCCTAACTTCCCACGCAGGTCTGCCACGTAAGTTTTATTTATGGCAGACCTGTTTCCATTAAATACTGCATCCATCACCTGTCCCGTAAGAATACTGAAAGTAAGCTCAAAATTGTTACCTGAGCAGATAAGAGAGGGGTGCAAATAAGATTTATTTTTGGTTTTGTTCTTCAGTTAATAAAGATCTAGAAAGACATAACCATTCTAGAATTCTATGATTCCCTTATATCTTTAAGGGCACAACTTTATGGCAAGTAAGTGTTCCTCTTGCAAAATTAGGTGGGACAACTGACAAAGTCTCTGAAGTCACTTGAACTTGGAAAAAACTAATATTTTAAGAAGGATGCGTGTGCAAGTACCGAAACCTTCAAGCCAAACCAAAGCACAAGTCAAAAATGAAACCCTGATAAGAGACATACAGGATTCTACTCTGGTAAATCTAGCCAGTATCATGTATCAGGATGCAAATTTAAAATTCAGAAATCAGTGTACCTTAAAAGCTTCTGCCCTTGTTTTTTAAACCCTTTGATTACCAAGATAAGACTCGTTAGATTTTAAATGGGAATAACCACTCTATTCACCATTTGGACAGTAGCACCAATGTCTACTCAGAAGTGACTAAGCAGAGATGCATATTGCTACTACAGACATTTAATGCACCCCCACAGATTACGTATTTCAGAGATCTAATCTGATGAGTCTATTGCTCCTTGACATTGAGACCATTTCTGTTACAGAAACACTCTCCACTATTTACTACTTCTTTATTTTGCATCAGCCAGAAGACCAAGTTAACCTCTTTAGATCAGTAGTAGGCAGCTTACGTAACACTCAGGCAGGAAGATAATCCTCGGGATAGTAATGACTATCACTGCATTAAATGGAGTTTTCCCATTAAAACAAGAAAAAAACCCTTCACAATGAGTTTGAGTAAGTGCCAAAAATTGTGAATGTTCATTAACAAACAAAACAAAGCAAAACACAGTCTTCTGCTTAGGCTCTTGGCCCATACCTTTCTATAGACTTACATATAAAATAACAAAAAACCCCTTTTTTTAATACTTGGCACTTCTTCCCTTTCTAAAACTCTAGAAACCTCTACCAAATTTATTCATTCGACAACTATATACATTCTATAAAGTTTCTTATTAACTTTATAGAACAAAGAATATCCAAGATAATACAATGGAAGATTTAAAAAATATAAAACCAAAGTTGAGGCACTTATACAGATAACTAAACTGGAGCCTGCTCTGAAACCCACAGCAAAACACCCACCAAACTGAAATGGCATTATTGTAAATTACCATGAGGCAATGAAGCTCACAGAGAGGTCAGTTAACCTGAGAGACCCTTACCAGTTGTTGTTTTTGTCCAGGTCTTGATGCACAGTATCGTTCCCTTTCCCTTCTCATCTTGCCACAGGCACTATCCAGCCTTCCTCCTGAAGACAGACCGTTGGATGCAGGAGTATCGAGTTTGGGGTAGCTCAAATTGCTGGCACAGAATAAAAATACATAGGTTGACAAAGGGGATTAAAAACAAAGCAAAAAAAAAGGAGAAAAACTCCTAGAATCAGAAAAAACCATCCCACAAGTTCTTATATGCCATTAAATAGCTGGTGTTCTAAACAGCAAAAGCTGAATAAGAGCAGCAATGAGAATAACATACATCAAAAACAGTCACAACATCCATAAATGAATGATGACTAAGCCAGAAGACCTGAAATAGAAGAACTGATTTAGATTGGTTTCTAATGTTTGCTTTTAATAGTCCAGACAGTGGAAATTTCGGCTGCCAGTCCTCTGATTCTGTGATGAGCATGTACCTCTGAAGGGATATAAGAATAACTAAAAATATATGGGCAGGGGGCGGGCGTGTGTGTGTGTGCACAGGAAACACGGCCACAGCTCTTACGGAATTGAGAGGCTTAAACTTGTGTGGCAAGAAAATATGACAGAAGCTTCATAGGAGCTCTGGCTTTCCTGAGGCCATCAGCAGAAGCAGCAGAGGTGTTTGGGTGTGCCAACATTCCAAGTGTCTTTTCAGACATGAGTACAGATCCCTTTTGTAAGGCATACAAAGGCATTTTTCTGTTCATGACAAAAGACGAGAGCCAAACCAGAAAGACTCTCTAATCCAAGTGGAAAGGGGAAAGAAAAAGAAAAAAGCAAAAGAAAAACCTCAAAACAAACCAATGCACACCCCCTTACACACATAGGCAAAAGCCCCCACAACAAACCAAACCCAAGCCATGCCACATCCCAAAATAAAAGTAAACTAAGGAATAATAACAATAAAAAGCAGTATGGCACTTTGATGAAGTATCCCTGGAAATAATTACAATATCAAGCTTATCCTGCAGCCAATTAGTCAGTCATTACAAAAGTACATTGGATGACACTGGAAGATATCAGGTCAAGTTTCTAGAGGACTGAGGAAAAGAATTGGACCAAACCTCTCAAATAGTTGCAAACATCTGCTCAGCACTGTAACCACTGAGAGGAAGCCAGATCCTTAAAGCCATATGCTCAAACTTTTCCCTAATCCAAAGTGACAATCAATTTGAATTACAAAATAAAATCTCATGTCAAAATAAATCTTTATTGAAACAATTATAGCATGTCTATGATAGCCCACGTTCCTCTTTTCTGTTAACACCTGTCAGCTTCTAAGGGGTAAAGACAGTTCTGTCTTCAAGCAAGTCAGTCCAATCTACATTTCTGATGCTGGTTTAAAAACCAAACAGCCTTTGTTAGGCTGAACAGGGATGTACCAAAGTACTGCAGGTTAACTGCATGAAAAGACTGGCCCTTATTAGTTTTGCATTCCTACTCCATAATACAATCAACACAGACTGGCTTTATATAGAAGACTTAAAATAAAAGGACCATCTTAAGTCAAAAGCAGAAACACAGCAGTAGAACTTGTGAAACAAATGAAAAGCACTATCAGTTTCCTTGATCTCCCTTCTACATGGAGAAAGGAGCTGCACCAAAGAAAACTTAGAACAGTTTGAAAACCCACAATTAAAACCTAACGTCTGCTTGCACCTCTGCCAAAACCTAAGACGGTTCCTGTAAAGTCAAGCTACTAGACTGTAAAACAAAGGGTTGGCTTTGGGGTTTTTGCAAGTCAAAGAACGCCCAAGGCAATGTAAGAATTGCTTGGAAGATGAACATAGAGCCAACATATTGGCAGATTCTCTAATACTGTTCTTTGAAAGGTCTGAATCCTTAAAAAAAGGCTATCCTTCTGAGCACACAGAGCCTTAATTCAAGCATTACCCAAAAGATTGGTTAGTTCCCCAGAAGGGAGGGTCATCAATAATTTATCCCAGTCATTCTACACCGAGCAAGCAGCATAATGCAAGACAATCTCCTCAAGAAAAAATACATTTATTAACTCTGCTGGAATTTTTTTTTTCTGAGACAAGCTGGCATTTGTCTTCAGATGACTCTGAAGGGCTTCTGTTTTTCAGCAAACTCACAGAGCAGATAAGTGCCTTTGTCATGTAAGAAACATTAGTAAACAATCTTCCTCTAGCTTTTCATAAACAAACAGAAAAACAAGAAAAAACCTAAAACTTGAATTTACTCCTGAACTGTGAGACACTTCCCATTATAAAGAATTTTTCAGAAAAAAATTCCTGTGCAACAAAACTTTCAGACTCCAAGCAATTATTTAATTACCTGAAACCAAGAGCTGCTCCCCTAATGAACACTAAGATGCAAATAGCTAAACTCTCTTACAATACAATTTTTTTACTTTTTCTATTCCTTTTTACTGAGAACTGTTCCTGTCCTTCCAAAAGGAGACAAGCATTGCAGACTGTACTGACAAAGAAGAGGGCTTTCTTATTTCAAGTGTTTTAAATTAATAGAGTTGTCATACCTTTCAGATGTTTTTACAGGCTTTTCTGCAGGAAAACTCTCCTCCATTATATCCTGCAAAGTAAGTTTTATTTATTTCAAGATTTATCTGAATGTATCAATAAAAAAACACAAAGAGAAGACAACCAAACACACATTTTGTGCTGTTTTGCTTTTTTTTATTTATACCCCTAAATATACCTCATCTGCTTAAGCTTGTTTCCTAACAACTCTGACTATCCACTTAATCTCCAGCCCATATATTTAATACCTGGTCATTTTTACATTCAGAATGACACTGGAACCATGGGTGATTTTTTTTCTGAAAGAGATACCAGTACTGTTTTAAGGAAAGTTTATCAGGGACTCCAGTGTACTGAAGTGATCAGAATGGGTAATTAGGAATGTGATATGAACATTTTCTAATTGCTAGAAATCTCACTTGGAGCCCGCAGTTCACCTGAAACATTTTATATACAACATCAGCATATTCCATCAACTTTCTGAACAGCAGCATATGTAAAGCAAATTTGTGTTTCTGTATTTTAATTTTCTTTCACTGTGAAAATCCTGGGCCAACAGCACACCACCACATTGTGAAAATAAGTAGCAGCCACTTAGTGTGCCAAAGATACAGTTATATTCATAAAACCTCTCAGTACCTCTTTCACTGTCTTCTTTTAATGCTTACCTCAAGTACACTATTGGTGCTCTTGCAAGAAAAAGATTTAGACTGGTTAGACACATTCCAATCTTGCAAAAAGCAGGCAGATTAGGACATGAAAATTTACTTACTTGATGGTCTGTATCTACCCTTTGGTGAATTTTTCTGGAATTAGTAGCCGATTTCAGAGATGGCTTAAAATATGTGATCCGACTCCCTGTCAGGGAGATTGGCTTTGGTGTCACAAGTTTCTGGACAGGTGGATGTTGCGAATCCATCTTTGAAAGGGAAGCAGCAATCAATTTATCCTTGCACTCATCCAACTTACCACAGCATTTACTGATGATAAGAGTTACAGAACTATAAACTCCCACCAGTCTCAGCACCCACTGAAAACTATGTGGAAGTGCTGAAAACATCTAGTTTGCAAAAGATAATCACCAGAAAATCAGTTATAAAATCCAAAAAGCTACAGGAATAGTCAAAGTCTGACTGAACCCTGTGTCAAAATTTGGCAGTTACTTCACAGACAAAATAAACTATATTCCTATAAGCGAAAAACCTCATGTTCCAATAGCATGCTCCTATCCTTTCCTCTACTCTGCCCTCATTGTGGGGTTTTTTTGTTGGTTCCCCCCCCACACACACACACACTTAATCCATTAATTTAATACTGAAATGGTTAACCAATGTCAAATGAGATTTGGGGTTTCTTTTTTTCTACATTTTCTTTTTCTGAAGATACACTTAAAAAAATAATTTGTGAAATATTTTTAAATAAGTCTCTTTAACGTATGTTCCAATACTTCAGATTTGCATTTGATGCTCTTGAAAGTACTGGTCTGACTTTCCTTGTCAAAGCTTTCTTACAGACAAGAGCTAATTATTAAACAGAAAGCGCTCTACATTCTGCAAAACTGGCCAAACTGGATAGAGAGAAGGAAGACCCCAAAAGGCCCCGTGATATATCAAATCATCTGTAGCCTCGGTGATAAGAAGAGTGAGACTTAGGATGTATCTACTACTTAAATCAGTATCAACAGATGGTTGTGCCCCAACCCAGGTGAAGAACTGATGACCTTCACATGGGCCCACTTCTTCTAGAGCTTGTCCTGGTCCTTCTGGATGGCATCTCTCAGATGTGTCACTGCACTGCTCAGTTTGGCGTCACCTGCAAACTTGCTGAGCACTCAGTCCCACGATCTCAACGATGAAGATCTGGCATTTGGATTTGTTAAATTTCATCCCAGTGATGACTGCCCAATGCTTCAATCTATCTTGATCCCTCTGCAAGGACCCTTGTCCCTCAAGAGAGTCAGCAGCACCTCCCTGTTTCACATCATCAGCAAACCTGCTAATGGGGCATTCAGTTCATGCTTCCAGATCACTGAGACATATTCTGAACAGCACTGGCCCTAGAATTGATCCTGAGGAACACTGCTGGTGACTGGTCACCAGCCAGATGTAGCCAAATTCACTGCAACCTTTTGCATCCTGCTGTTCAACCAGCTCATCCCAGAACTGGGCAATTTGCCCAGATGGATGCAAGAGGTACAGCACTAAAAGCACCACAAAAATCCAGGAAACTACACCTGCCACCTTATCTTCACATGCCAGGCAGATGACATTATATATATTGTAAAAGGATATCAAACCAGCAAAACAGGTATGTACAACAAGGAAAAAAAGTAACCCAGTTACATGTTCAATACACTAAAAGTTATTCTGTCTGGTATAGATCATCAAAATAAGAAAAAAAAAAAAGCATGTATTAAAAAGGGGGAGAGAGAGAGAGAGAGAGAGAGCTGTAAAGCTTTTGATTGAGTATTCTGTCAACCATTTGTTTGCTTTAGGCAGGAAAACACACAACCCCCTTCTGGGCACATACAATCCTGTCCTCTCTTTTCATCAAGGGCTACCCTTTCTCCCTGCCAAATTTTATGAATTCTAGCATTATGAGTAGACAATTTGTCTCTTTTTACCCAGTGACAGCTGAGTGCAACATTCACATTCTGACCAATGTCAGGGTCCAAGCTGCAAATCTGGTCGATCTTTTTAAATGCCTCATCACAGGTGTGGTTCTGCATTTTAATGCAGAATCCATATCAGCTTTGTTTTCAGTTACTGGGATAATATTTAAGAGGTGGTTAAAAACTTACATGCTCTACTCTGTAATTTATCAGATAACCAAAGACAGTACAGGAATTCTGAGATGTTTATAAACTCCTAAGTGACTGCAGAATTAATTATACTCCTAACCAAGCCATTAGCATGGAAACTTTTTGAAACATTCTGTCCACTTCCTCATGAAAACAGCACATTTAAAGTTTGCACTGAAGAAAAACCATTTTTGTTCCTTTGGTTGTCTGAGCTAAAAGTGACCTTTTGTGGTTTCACAATTTAATAAATGTAATACTCCAACTTTTTTTAAACAAAACCAAGGAAATTATTTACTACAGCAACAATTCAGTGCTACTTCCAAATAGGAATTTAGGAGCATAAATTTACAGAAGTAAGAAAATTCAACAATTGTCCATTTTTCTCCTTGCCTTGAGTAGTAATAAAAAAATGTGAATATTTATTTTTTGCTTAAAATGAATATGGAAATCTGCACAACATCTGAATAATCAATCAGTATTTTTCTATTTCTGGTTATTGCTGCAAGAGAAAGCTTTCTGAAACAAGATGTTATCATGCAACTTAACCCCAAGTTGCAGGCCAAGATAAAACCACTTCGTACATTCTAGAGAAGCTGTTCTTGATATATTAACACACCACCACAAAAAGATAGTAATTCTCCACCTGAGTAGTCTTCACAGTGCTTCATCTAGTGTGGACAGAAAAGATATTTTAGCAATTTCTGCACAGCCAAGGCAGCTGTAACTTACCTAAGGCTATATTAACTTAAATTCATGTGTGTGCTGTCACTGAGGTCTGTGACATTAATTTTAAGTTACCTATCTCAGCTTAACATGTTACTGGTTCTTACCTGGTTTTGTCTGGATTGGAAGCTAGTCACATTCAGCACACTCCTGTCCACAGGCTAACAGGGAAAAAAAAGGGCCAAAATTAGAGGATGGTTTTTTCCCTACAAGAGGGCTCCACCCAACAAAAACATGGGGGGGGTTGTGATTAACTTACAGAAGACAGCGGACTAGAAACAGCAGACGGAATCCTTTTAGCATCCTGTTGAAAAAACAGGTGCAATAAATTAAAGCAGACATGACATTAAGTAACATATTCATAACTGGCACATTTAGTATATTTTTCAAACACATGGAATAAAACATTAAAAGGAGCGCCATTTACCGCCAAAGGGCTTGACATCTTCTCCAATGTCTGCAAGATGCGCCGCGCTGTGGAACTCGTCACACCATAGGATTGCACATTTGCTTGTTTAGCTTTCATTTGTCTTTTTATCGGTGGCTGAAAAATTAGTATTGCCAATGTTACAATGCTGGATTCTGAGCTACACTCGTGTTTGTTTTATGCCCTAAAGTGGTACAACCAATACTCTCATAAGGACAGAGAAAAATGCACTCACTGAGCATTCACAGCGTGAAGAAGAAAAATATTACACTAGAAGAAAAACTTTACAATAGTTTAAGCAGGGCCCTGCATATCTTGCACATGGGATAAAGCAACAAAAGAAATCCTTAAATGTAAAAGGTCATAAAATGAAGACGTTAGGTTCATAGGTCAATGAAGCAGTGATTAGGAAAACAGAACTGAAGCAAAGGCTTGTGCTGCACAAAGTACTTTCAGTAGCAAAACAGATCTTGGAGTTTCACGATGGCGTAAGCATGGCACCTTATAACCAGAGTATAAAATCATCATCACAAATTTCTAGTTCTACTTCTCTCATTTCCTCCCTTCCCCCAAGACTGCAGCTGACTGCAGATCTTTTCACTGTTTAGAAAGATAAAGATCTGATTTGAACATAATGCACTGAAAAAGTGAATGTTGTACCACATGACTGAACATGATTAAAAAAACTTCAGTGTGGCCATTTTTTAAAAAACTATGTTACACCTCTCATGTAACCACACCACATTTCCCACACTACTAGGCAAAGACAGGAAGCAGATCACACAACACACAGAACACTCAAGTGAGACTCGCTGTACACAGCAACAAACAAGCTCGTCTCTCCTTTAAAAGCCTAATATTTGCTTCCTCTTTTCAACATAATCCACAATTTCTGTAAAAAAGAAAAATAGATGACCAAGAGGACTTCTACCTTACAGAAATATTAAATGTTCTGAAGTGTGACTCAACACCAAGTCAGGGAAACCTGTAAGGTTCAACATTTTCCTAAATCAGGAAATTGTAGGTCCTCTTGTTCCATGGTAGAAACAGACTGCCAAAATAGGTCCAGCAAATTCATTTTCAGTTCCTTAAAAGTTCCTTTTGACTTTTTGGTTTTTTAACAAAGGGTATTGTCATTTAAACAAATTAGAATTAAATCAGATTTTACTGACTTGCTTTTAGATTCAACCCTAGCTACTGAGAGCAGTCAGGATTTTCAATTTGCTCATTTTAGACCACAAGGAACACGTGAGGACAAGCAGCTCTTCTCAAGAGCCTTTTGAATGACAGTCAAATAGACAGCACCTTATTGTTTATCTTGGTATAGCATGTAGGACTGCATGCCTCCCTCTCAGTAACAGAAGTGCATACTACTACATTAAAAAATGCACAATCTGTTCATAGTTTGAGTGCTTGTGTAAGATCTACAGGCAAGTATCAGGGAGGTAACTTTTGCTGCTATTAACGAAGTTTTCAAAGTTATGCCATCATTGTAATTATTTACATATTATTTTACCCTAATAGAGGCAGAGGCAGACCATGGCAGAAAATGGAACTTTTTGGAAGACATTAACAAAGGAAACCCCTACTATAAGAAACTGCCTAGCAACTAAGATGCTGCTGTCATTCTCATGCTTTATGATAAGCGTTTCTACATAAAGCGTTACATAGGAATTTAAACAAAAACTGTAGGCTGAGTGGGCAAGACGGGAGCCGTGGCCACATTTTTTAAGTAAAGTTCCTGGCTCACAGCTTTTTTGGCTGAGCCACCCCCCTTCTGTATTTCAATTACATTTTGCCTCACACTGCACTACCATTCTCATACCTGGTAAGCAGAAATCTGCACTTTTGTCTGCCTCGCTGCCGCAGCTGCACCACCATAAGAGGTCTTTCCAGGGTAAAATGGAGAATCCCCAAGCTGTCTTGTCTTAAAGACAGAAGTGTTTCCAAGTGACTAGAGAAAGATATTATAGAAGGTGGTTAGTAAAACAGCTACACATTTGGCTTGACTAAAATTAATACTGTGCAGTACTTACAGGAGAGGGAGATCCAAAAGCAGATAAATTGAATGCAGGTTTTTTAGAGCTAGATGCAGGATGCTGTGAGAGGGAATGAGATCTTTCAGCCTCTGGGGACCAGAGCAGTGGTGCTGAAGTATTTTTTGAAACTGTGATATCTGCCAAAATAACAAATACTGTATGTAAATATGCTGTATGCCTTGTGTACATAGAGAAATTTAGTATTAAACATCACACAAACTCCAGACTTCGCTACAAAAATTTCTCACAAAATGAAAAGGTTCTGTAACATTCATTTCTCTGGCACTCTAACCTTCAGAGCTCTTTACACAGATTAATTGCACATATGGTACAAAACCCAAGTACCAACTCTGACCTAAACTCTGTTCACAGAACTAAGAATACATGACCTTTCAGCAATCTTTCAAAACCATTCACGAGTTAATTGTGTATTTCCAATACAGCACAATTTTATTTTTTCTTCTTTCAAGGCATTTTATCATACATAACACTGCATAAACACTGGTGCATCTTTAATGATACAAAGCTGTTCCTATCTTGGTAGAGCGTTGGAAACCAGTACAGGACAGAACTGATCAGATCTTAAACCTAAAAAATTACTCAAAGGCTGAATTAACAGTTAACCACCTATTTTCTGTATGTTTTATGGAGATGTACCAGAAAGCTCTTGCAAATTCAGGTTATATTGCTATGCCCTAGCAACATGTACTCTGAATTGTCAAACTATGGTCCCCAGAGAACTGAGGCTGAGCCTCCATCCCCACTCATATGGGGACTAGAAAAAGTTGCAAACTTGCTGTTTGCTCTTTCTCACTGAGACTCCTAGGTCACATTCTACATAAATACATCTTGGTTTTGTTGTTTTTTTTTTTTTTACTTTAAAATGGTGCACTGAATTTGGCAAAAAACAATGAAGTATTGACAAACTATGTCCTCTACCAAGAACGGAGAAAAAAAAAAAGGCAGCTCAAAGTCATGCAATCAGAATAGTTGCTTTATTGACTCCTGGTTAAAAACATATACAAAAATATCTTGTGTTTTTATTTTTCAACCATATTTGCTCACATTTAGCCAGCTCATATTCTGAGTCACTCCTCCTTCTGGGCAATCAACCTAGCTATCAAGCTACAGCAAGTCATCTTCATCTCCTTTATCCCCATTCGGGATTTACAGATAATCAGGATAAAATTGTATTTATCAGCACTGACTCTTTAGAATATCAGGGACTCATAAATGTATTCCAAACACGGTTGTATTTAAAAGGTGACAAGATTATATACTTCTAAAATACTAAAAACTAAATTTAATTCTAACACCTAGAGCTGATATTCTCCTACTTTACTTACTAAGGCAACGCGGAATATTAAAGAATACAAAGTACTTCATGTTATCAAACAAATCGAATAGAGAATATAAAAGTTACCCTTATCAGACGCTCTAGAAGAGAAGCCACTGGTTGTTGAGATGTTATCATCATCGTGCTGAGAGGTAGAATCTTTTATTTCCTTTACGAGGGACAGCCCAGGACTGCCGATGCCGAGCGCGGAAGATGTGGAGGGCTGACAGTGTGGGACCGTGGAATCCAACACGGTGCAGTTCAAATGGCTCCGGTGAAGGGAGGGCCTTGTTAACACATCCGAGAAGTTCAGTGCAGACCTGCTTGTGGATGGTTCTAAGGAGAACAGCGAGACAATCAGCTTCCCTACAGACAAGCTCACAGAAGCCAAAACCTGCTTTCTATCAACAGCCACACATATTGCCAAGTTTTAAGCACAAAAATAGAGAAGCCAAATTTAACTTCCTCACCCAGGCAGGGTTTCATCTGTCTGATTACAACAGCAACACTGCTTGCAATACTAAGCATTAATGTCGCATTAAGAAGTACTTAAGGATGGGATTTTTCTGAATTTCATCAAAATCTGACCCTGCACTCAAGCGCTTAAACTGAGTCTTTCACTAAATCAAATACCTATAAATTCCTTCTCCTCCAGATAATGCTTGCAATAAGCTTTCCAAAATTTGAGATTACATGACAAATTAAGGACAACTCTGCAGTTTTTATCTTGTAAAAAAACATGGTGTTAGTCTGAATATGCAACATGAAAATATGTTTTGCGAAGATTGTCAGGAGTTTATTTGTTCTGGTGTCATCATCCTCCCCTCCAAATTCTACCCTATCAGGTGCATTATCTCCTATCCATTAGTTTTTGAGATTTTGGCACAAAGGACAAGTAAGCAACGTGGCTTCAGTTGTAAGATGGGCATTTTTTCCTCATGAAAAGGGTCTGTAAACATTGCCAGTGTCCTGCAAGAGGTGGTATCACAGCTCCCACTTGCCACATGACAGAACAGCAATTAATGGCCATCTTGCCTGATATCCATATATCTACAGTCCCTCCTACAATTTCTTGGTATGAACATAATTTTGAGACATGGCTGTCCTGACATTTGTGCTGAAGCTTCAACCAGCTACTTCAATCTTCTTAAGCACTGCATTACTACTAATTTATTCTCCAAAGTACTCGTAGATTTTTAGGACTGTATTATTTGAGATGAAAGAAAGCATTATCAGACCAAAGGCTGGCCCAGCAAAGGAACACAGGCTCTTGCACATTGGTACCTCAGAGGCTAAGAAACAGGCTTCCTAAAATAAAAAAATACCAGTAACAATAAAAAAATTATGATTAACTATAGCTAAATTATTAACTACAATGTCCACAAACTGCAACACAAGCTACTGAAGGTTCTAGAGGGTCCCATCTGTTCCTGATTTCTTGGAGCTAGAAAGTTTACTGTGCAGCTGTTCTCACTGAAAGGTCCTTTCACACAATTCTTCAGGAAAGCCAACACATGTTACTCATTCATGAAAACCTTCTCTATTCCTTTATACAAACTTATGCTCAAGCTACAGCTACACAGCAAGCACTAAAGCTCCTTATTTACAATTAGATAACATTGGTGAGAAAGGTACTTTTCATTCTTCCAACAACAGAAGCAGCTGACTGTCCACACAGATGGTTATGTACATGTGCTCAGACAAAATTTCTCACCTAATTAAAAACTGAATTCCCAAAATTGCTAATTTAAGAGAAACTCAAATCAGAGCATATGCAAATTCACAAATATTACAGAAACAGTGAGAGGCACAGATATAAAGCACAGATTAATTTTAATATGATAAAAGGTTGTAAACTTCTTTGCCAAGCATCCAAATAGTTTTCAAAGACCACAAGCTAGCAATGCCACACATCAGTTACAAAATATTTCAAAAAGAATAATGTCATAAACAAAGTTCTCCAGATCTCCACTAAACTAACAAGGAAATTTAATAAATTGACTGAAGAAACCCAAAGGAAAAGGAAAAAAAAAAAAAAAATCAGGACACACGATGGAATTTTCCTCTGGCATTCTAGCATCCCGTCTTTTATTTTGAGGAAAACAAAACAAACTAATGTTTCTACTACCTTAGGCAATTAGATAAACTTTTGTTCCAGATCCTTCAAAAAGAAAACGAAACCCAAAACACTTGCAAATGAATGCCAGCAGTATTTTGCACTTGGCTAGTTGACTACATGAAGTTAACCCATGACTTCCAAGAGTTCTAAGTCAAATTCCAGTAGGTTTAAACTTTGAAGATAAGGCAGTTCTAAAAACTGAGCAGCTGAGGTTTTTTCCCTTGTTTTTGCTATGTGTGGGGTTATGTTTGGTTGGGTTTTTTGGTCGGTTGGCCGTTTCAGTTTGGGTGTTGTGGGGTTTTTATGCTGTTTGCTTTTTTCCAGTCCAAAAGCTCCTTCCAGCCTCCCCTAGAAATGTAGATTCAAAACTAGAAATCTGTGAATAAATACAGATGGTCAGAATACTAAATGATATTTCACATACCTTCTAAATTAATTCTTGCTGATTCAGGCGTGACTCTTCCATCAATTACCATGGCATCTTCATTTGCATAATCATGGTGATAGTTTACTGGACTCTCTTCCTCACTTGCAGATTCATTCATATCTACACATTTATCTTCCCTTTTATTAAAGTACTTCTGCAACCATCCTGGTACAATGTTTTTCACTGATTCGGTCACTCTGCTAAGGAGCCCCAGCTTGAAAGAAAAATATAGGAACACAGTAAGCAGCATTCTCTGGGATGCAACCTTGCACAGACCTCCAAGACAGACACTAGACAGCAATATTCAGATGAGTAAGATAAGAGGGTGGTAGATCCTTAATAAAGAATTCCTATACTTCTGGAACAAGCATGACAAAAATGCACCTAACATTGATTTACTACTAACCCATCAATTTCTACACTTCCCGGTGACCTTGGCAAAGCTTCCACTTTCTGAAACTAGAGCCCAAGTTCACCAAAGGCTTGTCAAGTCACAAGGTCACCAAGAAATTCAACTTCTAAATAACTCCTGATGTATGCACCTTTTTCGAGGACTTTTCCTTCTAACACCTTTACTTGAAAACCAAACCCAGAAGCTCAGCAGTTATCTACAGCAATACTGATGAGCAGTAATAACTACTAGAATCAGTGAACTTAAATATTTCTTTTTCTAATGCTGAACTGCAGGAACAATGTGCATCAAAACCCCCACTATTATGCTCTGAACAGTGAGGGTATCCTGAAAGGATCGCAGAAGAAACAGCTACACTTGAACAACAGACTCCTTACATAGATTCAATTTGATGAAATTTCACTTCATGGTATGCTAAAGTTTTGTATCTCCAAACGTTAATATTTGGCATTTGAAATACATAAAAGCCATTTCCATTTTGACATTTACCAATTTTTTAATAATGCTTACATTCTAGTAAGAAATATTTATTTAACATTTTGATTCAGGCAGTCACTTGCTCCCCATCATGTCCTCAAAATTTCAACATGTCTTCTTGCCAAATCTCAGCCCTGTGGGGCGGAGTGCTTGCAACATGGAGCTGCTCCTCTTACAGTGACTGCAGCCACAGAACCAGCTGCTAACCTCCACAAGGTGGAAGAAAGCACCAAAGCTACCTCCACAATTTCAACACTCTGGAAACTCAAAAGCAACAAGAGTGTAAAAAGATCCTTTGCTGAACTTCATTGCCAGTTGTTAACACATGCATCAAGGTACTTTGGTTTTTTTCCTGGGTTTAGGCAACAAAATTCTCTAAAAATTATTATTCACATGTAGAAAATTGAGAATGTTCTTTGAACATGTAGTAGTTAGTCTAGTAAACAACCGTGAAACAAGAACCCCATTGTATTCAACTCTCTTAAAAAAAGCAGGACACATGAAAGAAAAAGTCCGTATCTGTCATTCACATCTTTCATACACGGTAACACAAACACCAACTTACAGGACACCCTTGAATCTGGAGTCAGGAGGGGGGCTGGCAAAGAGAAGAAAGGGAAGGTAGAAAACAAAAGTCTTTTCACAGAAAGGAAGTCATCTTAACTTACAATTTGACATTTTTCATAATGATCTGTAATTTAATCTTTTACTTGCACAAAGACAGAATAACTAGCCTGGGACAGCTAAAACCAGATAGAATACAGCATAATAAACACATCTATCACAATTAGCACACTAAGATGCACACGAATATGCCATGCTCAGGGTGTTGCTGTTATTCTACATAAATACTAAGCCTCAGATTTCCAACAACAAAAACTGTGCAACACCAGAGCTCACAAGCAATTTGGTGCCTGGTAGAAGCAAAGAGGCAGTCTGTACTCTGTTCCCAGCCCCTCATTTTCACCTTTACTTATGACACATTGTCCCCCCTTCCGAGGACTGAATATTTTGCTGCTATGAATAAAAGCGTATCAGGAATTTAGAGGGGTCAAAATTTGCCAAAATAAGCAAACAGGACAAAAACTGCATCCAAAGCAATACTCTTTCCAAAAAGCTAGGCATTACTACATTCAGTATTGCTAGAGAGACCCTCCATTAGAGGATAAGACATTACTGGCCATAAAACAGGTGCCAGAATGATTCTCTTGCTAAGGAAATCCTTCCAGGACTGAAAGCTACCTGAGACTCAAGATGGAAGAAGTCAAAGGCACGCAGAAGAGTAAATACCCAATCATTAGTAATCCTAATGAGTAACTAGAGAATGTAGCTAGACTAGTAATTAACCAAGAGGACATTTTACCATCCACATCTGACACCAGACTGGTTTGACCCTTTCGTGCAAATGGCAGCCTTGCCATTCTCCACGTAATGAGCATTCCAAGCCAGGTACCACAGGGTAACTTCCCAAATCTATCCATGAGCTGGGACTCAGCACAGCCATACTGCACCAAGTACTAATGGCCTGCTCGATCTGGCTTAGGCACAGTGGTAGATAAGGAGCATAGTTTTATGCTCTAGAATAATGCTGGCTTAGTGACAAAGAGAAAACAAAATATCACCTACATTTCCTGTCTGTGAAACATATTAAAGGCACTGTGAAAGAACTATGCAGGCATTATGAATGAGCCTCATCAAACACAGATCCCAGTAAAAAAACAGACCCCTTCCCTCTGTAAGTGTTCCGCATGCCCCAGGTATGCCTATTCAGACACATGACACACACAGAAAAAAAACCTCCTTCCATCATCTCTTACCTGCCCATCAGAGCTAAAAGACAATCAATAAAGTTCTGTGGCTGGATTTCTGATCAAGTCAGGCAGTTAGGTACCACTGACCAACTCCACATTTGAACACATATACTCCTTACTCTTGCCAGAATAATTCAGCAAAGTGTCATGCCTTACACTGTCTTTAAAGCTGGCATTTTAATCTTACCCTAACTTGCACTTTCCTTATTTTTCAACTTCAGCACACACATTTGAACACCCTTTCCCTCTCCCTGCACATGCAAAGAAGCCAATCCTGTCAGCAGCAGAACACTGCCCCTCTACTACTTCTGTCACCAACTCTGCACTTAGTCCATCCCATCTCCTCAGAGAGAAATCATTAATCCTTCCAGAAGGCTGACAAAGATAGTATGCATCTCACTGATGCCAACAGATCTTCAGATATGAAAAACAAAAGAAACCGCAACAGAGAACTCTAGCAGGCTTATTCTCCAGCAAACTGCTCAGATCCTAATCTTCTCACGCCACAATTATGAACAAGTCTCTTCCAGAACACCTTCATTCAGCACAGCTACTCAGTACATGCTACTGCACAAAAACTGTTCTAGTTCCCAGTCTCAGGCTGGGAGCAGGGGACGTGGTGCTGCCATGCAGTCTAATGTTCGTAACTTCTCATTTCTACGGGCCACACAGGTACCAAACTCAGTATCATGGAAGGGCAGAAGATGCAGTGGGGCAATCCCAACTGTGTGTCTGCTGTGTTTTATTCAGTGAAAATGTTTTACTCCTTAACTGACTGATTTCAGAGGTTTGAGCTGCTGTCAGTATAAACCGCTGTCTTTGCACCTCAAATACACTCAATTATGAGCAAGAAAGCGTAACAAAACCAAAATCCACCGGAAAGACCCATTTCCTTATGAATAGGTATTTACAACAGTTTTTCAAAATCTGTGCATCATCTCCCGTGTCTGCAGCTCTGCTAGATCTAAGTCTATGTATACAAATATCATAGCAACAGTAACTACAGTAACAGCTACTCCAAGGCATACTGACTTGACATCATGGAATCATTGAACTATTAAGGCTGGAAAAGACCTCTTAGATCATTGTGTCCAACTGTTACCCAGGAGTCCACACCCTCCTTGTTTGGGCACAAGCACTCATTTCTGAGTATCAAGCCCAGCTCCTTAGGTCGCAAGACTCATCTGAAGGCCCCGGAGCATGATTTTGAAGGCTCCAAGCCTGATTTGGAAGGCCCAAAGCCTCATTTGCAGAAGTCAAATTCTTCTTTATAGAGTACAAAGGCACATCTTTGTCACTGTTGGGGCGGTCACGACACAAAGCAGAGCCCAGAATGTCCCATTATTACTAGCTGGTGGCTCACCTGCTTCCAGGTGTCTTGACAGGAGAAAATCAGGTCCGGACCTCACTACGGCTCCTACACGTCACTCTCAGCTTCACCAACGCCACCCCCCACACTTTCCTCCCAGTGGGTCGATGTCACCAGTCACTAGAACCCCACAGGGGTCCTGACCAAGTATGTCGTTCAGGCTTTTGTTCCACTCACTGGTCACCAGATGACAAGAGGAGGTACAACTGAAACCCGGAATGGTTTCAAGCATCAGCACCTTGTTATTCCAAAGTCTCTCATACCTTTTTTCTGTAGCCTCCCAAGAGCAACTCCACACAGCTCTGGCACTTTCTCTCCTTCTCCAGTTCTGGCTGGCTCCTTCCCGTCCCCATCACAGCCACCTAACCCTGTCTGCCCTACATACGGTGTCTTACTCTTTCTGTCCCTTCCTCCTCACAGCACAGCCAGAAGACTCCAGCTGACTGCCTAGCAGCTCACTCACTCTTATCACACCAATAGCTGGGAGGGCAAGGCTGTTCCCACTCTTGGATAATTAACACAGCTGCACTCTATCAAGGGCAAGATTACCTTCAGCACTATATCTCTGTCTTACCACACATCTTCAGGTCCAAACCCTAGCTTCCAAAGTCTCCATTCTCAGGAATCAAAGCCTCCTATTTATGATTCAGCCTTTTATCTAATGGGCTCAAAGCCTTCCTCTGTGCCTCCAAAAAACCATTTCTAGGGAGCAGAGCCTTAGTTCAAGGTATTGAAGCATCATTTGAGGGCCCAAGATCCAACCTCAGGGTTCAAACTCTCCTTCTCACCTCCAAAAGCCCTCTTCCAGGGCCCAAAGCCCTGTGTTGAAGACTCAAATCCTTCCTTGGAAGGTCTAAAGCCCTCTTCTCATGAGGTCATGGAATCATTAAGGTTGGAAAACACCTTTAAGATCATAAAGTCCAACTGTTAATTCAAAATTACCATAATGTTCACCATTAAACCATGTCCTCAAGTGGCAGCTCCAACTACCCTTCTCTGGACATGCTCCAGCCCTTCAATGTCTTCCTGGTAGTGAGTGGCCCAAATCTGAACACAAGATTGGAAGTGTGGCCTCACCAGTGCTGAGTATGGGGGGACAATCCCTGCCCTGGCTCTGCTGGCCACATTATTGCTGACACAGGCCAGGATGCCACTGGCCTACTTGGACACGTGGGCACTGCTGGCTCCTGTTCAGCCACTGCTGACCAGCACCACCAGGTCCTTTCCTGCCAGGCAGCTTTCCAGCCACCTTAACCCCAGCCAGTAGCACTGCAGGGGGTTATTGTGACCCAAATTCAGGGCTTGGCCTTTCATCTTACTGAACCTCATACAACTGGCCTCAGCCCACCTACCCAGCCTTTCTAGATCCCTCTCTAGAACTTTCCTGTCCTCCAGCAGATCAACATTCCTGCCCAACTTGGTGTCATCTGCAAACTGGCTTAGGGTGCAATCAATGCCCTTGTCCAGGTTGTTGATGAGGATGTTAAAAAGGACTGGCCCCAATACTGGGCACTGGTGAACATCATTTGTGACTGGTCACCAGCTGGACACAAGCCCATTCAGCTCTAGGCCTGGCCACCCAGACAGTTTTTTACTCAGCGAAGATAATACCCATTCACACCACAGGAAGCCAGCTTCTCCACGAGAATGCCATGGTGTCAAAGGCTTTACTGAATTCTAGGTAGATAATATCCAGCATCCAGAGCCTTCCCCTCATTCACCAAGTGGGTAACTCACACAAGGAGATCAAATTGGTCAAGCAGGACCTGCCTTTCATAAGCCCATGCTGGCTAACTAAGCAAAAGATACAGAGACAGGAAGTATCAGTTAGCTAACAGGTGTCATAATTCACTACTTTAAAATACCATTTCTTCAAAGGATATAAAGAAAGAAAATCAGTAGTTTGTGGTCACAGTTTGAATTCCAAACTTAATAGCAGGTTATTTCTTGGCCAAAAATATTTACAGAATAAGACAGCTGTTCCCACTTTTAAGGGTCTTTCACACAGCATAGGGTGAGGAAAGTGCTGGCATGAGCACTCAGCAGTGACACATTACTCAAAACCATCCCGTTTGTAACTGAGTTGTTTTCAGTCCAGGAGGTTTAAGTATGAAAAAAAAAAGTATAAAAATTATGTAACAGTCATACACTTACAGAAATTTGTCAGACATGCAAAATACACAACTGGATAAAAGCTGATTTCCCCTTCACTGTACACACACCTCTGAAAAGCATCAAATTCTTACCTCACAGAGACTTCCTTGCTTCAAATTTCAAAGTTAAAGTTATTAGAACATAGGAATCAGTAAGTCCTCAAAACAAAAAGAATTTTTTTCCCTAACAGTGAAGTTCACTGAGATAGAGCAGATCAATCTACTCACTTCCAAACACCAAAAAGGAATACTCTTGCCCTCCATCCCCCACAGTTAGCTTATGCCAGCTCTGGCACATAGCAGGCTACTCTCCATACTAGCTGAATTCATTAATCTGGCAAAAAGTACATGTTTCTCTGCTGGGCTAATGAGTTAAAGTGGCTCAGTGCACCAGAACTGGCCTGAAAGAAAGCACGATCAGGCAGTAAGAACCAGAGGAACGTGAAATAAAACTTCTCCCTTCTTTCAATCATCCTGCGTCGATATTGTGATTAAAGACACTGTCCCATTCTCCTCTTCACCTCACCCTTCACTTGTGCTGCCACTAGCACATATCAGCAACCAAACGACAAACTGTAGCAAGGCTCTGTTAAATAGATCCAACCAAAAATCCATCTGCAGACTGATGGTGAGGACTACTCCTCAGGGGCATCAGGTTGCTGGTGCAGCTTGTGTGCCTGCATTGATGCTCATGCAAAAGCAGGAACAGAAATGGAAACATGACATGATTGTCATGATCTTGCAGCAGCAGACTTAGATTGGCTTAGTACTAACTCTGCTTTTGCTGTTCTGGGAGTGGCTTCAGTTTGGACGTAGGACGGCAGAGTCTGACAATTCATTTAGAAAATGGACAATAAAACTTATGACTTAATATGAACAATATGTTTCAGGAATGTTATTAATTATGTTATATTTAAAAAACAACAATTTTATTTAAGGCAAGTGGACTGCTTCAGATTTATTCCTGGAAGTCACGAAGAAGGGATTATATTACCAGATGCCAGTGTATCTCTTTCTTATTGCTTAAGTGAGCCTTATTTTCCTTAATCTAGTTAGCTTTAGAATAAACATTCCAGGGAAATTCAGGTATTTTCTGGCACTGTTTGCACATCTGTACACATCATTATCACTGTTTTGAGAGTTAAACACCTATCGGCCCTCCAAGAGATAAATCAGTGCCTAACCCACTAGGTTAAATCCTTGTGACACTGAATGGTTTTATCTCAAGTTTTGTCCACACCTTCAGTTGACACAGTGACAACACTACAAAACATACCACGAAGTACAAGGTACCTTTCTTTCTTCCTTTAAGGAAGCACTATATAGGCACTAGTTAACCCTCAGCAGCAATCAGCAATGGGCCCTGTAAATTACATTTAGTTATTACACTTTCAGATGGAAATCTGCCAGCAGCAAAACCAGAAAGATTCATGAGAATATTTTCCCTTACAACTTTGCAGGCAGTTTTAAAGTTCTTTCTTTCCCAATTTAAGAAGGAACTTCAAGGAGTTAATACTTTTTAATTGAAGACTGCTGCAACTTAGCTGCCACAGTGTGTCTCCAGCTAAGTTTCATAAGCAGTATCTAGAATTATATTAATTAAAATGCTGCTCAGAATACCTTTCCTATAAGGAAACCCTACAGTCTAAACTTACTATTTTTATTTTTATTTTTGACATAACCACATAGACAAGAAGTTTAAAACTGGAATGATCAAGAAGTACATTTCCCATGGCACCAGATGGTCTTTACAAGTCCACTAGCACAAGTAATCAGATTTAGCAAAGTATAACACACATATTCAGGATTAAAATACATTATTTAGGTATAAAATTGTTTATCTTGTTTATAGGTATTCTATGTAGAGGAAGACCCAATTCATTACAGTATTTCAATATCACCAAACATAACTGATAATGGCAAAGTCTTCCTCTTTCCTGCACTTACAGCCAAGAAGTTCATGCATACAAGGGCTTTCAATGCATCACATCCCACACTACAGATCTGCTACCTGCTACAGTGTACAAGGCTCCCAGCAAAGAAGGAAACATTTTCAATGCCATTTTGCCTGGAAGTACTCACGAACAAAACACGGTATCACAGGCTAATCTATGGCACATAGTGGTGAGGATGTGCTATGTATATAAAACACAAAAAAGAGCAGCCCAAACCCTGCAACAATTCCTGAAGCAACAGTAAAATGCCATCTGAGGTAAACTCACAGCTTGCCAATGTCCATCCCCATGTGCAGTGCTTCCTAGTGAGGACAAGGCTTGAAGGTTTGAAACATATTTCACAAAATTAAGCTATAAAACTTCACTCCTGACATTTTGGAAAACACAGTCTTCAAAACAGAAGACTGGAATAATTTTTTTTATATATAATGCAATATTAGCAAAATATTAGCAAATATTAGTCAAATATTCACATCCTCCCTCTGAAGTATCTTTTCTGTCCATGTTGATCTACAAACTGAGCTGACAATACCACGTACTAGTCATTATGCAAAATCTACAGCCAATCCTGTTGCACCTTCAGTATGTTATCTAATGCACACATTTGAACAGGTAAATTAAAATCAAGTAACTAAATAATTGCATTTAGTTATTCACTGTGATAATTTGGTACTTCAGCAAAACTCAAAGCCTTCCTGCCTTTAAATATCACACACAGACACTGTGCAGCATACAAAAGTTAAGCCTCACAATTCACCTAACCAGCATAACCTGCAATTACTTTAAATTGTGCACATCTAACCCTGGTACGTACACTTCCTGACTAGATTTTAAAATGTAAGAATTGGTGCCTAAGAGAAACCAAAGCAATGACTCTTGGACACAGTTGCCTTAGCTGGAGCAGTGATGGGTATTGTTACATTCTTTGACATTTCAAGATAATATTCTGAAAACATAAAGCCCAAGTAGCCTCAGCTCCACCGCAGGGCAGTAATCTTCAGTTGTGAGAGGCAGCAGTGTCTTTTTGGCCATATTTCTTCATCACACTGCCACTCAGAGAACCAAGAGCATCTCACTTTAAACATATAACCAGTATCTTCAGACACTGTTCTCTTACCAGCAACATGAAAAATTGCACAGAGATTATTTTTTAGTGACTGAAGGTCACAAAAAAATCATCCATAAATGTGTATATATATTCTACAACTCTGTAAAGTAAGTTTAGTACAAATACTGAGGGCTGACATTAGAACACGCACATTGTTATAAATTTAATACATATGCACCATAGCAATTCCTGAACACAGCTACATTTAAATCAGTTTAAACCTTGTTTTCATCTGTTTAGCTTAGGATGATTTTTAATGAAAAATGCACCTGTATAACAGTCTCACCAATTTATTATCTCATTACTGTAAATATTTCAGTGCCTCACTGTAATCCAGTCTCAAAGAAAATGACAATTGAACAGTTTAGCTCTTTGCTTGGTTTACGTCAGTCTTGGAAGTCAAGGCCTTGAGCTCTAACAAGGAAAGGAGTCTTGAGACATATCTACTTCAAAAACATTTGGTTCAAAATACAGTCATAACTAAAAGCAAAGTCAGCCAGCTCCCCAAGATACTCACACAACGTTTTCCAAGTGCAGAGCCATCAAGAAATATTAAATAGCCTCAGCAAGGAGAAAGAGAATTTTCTACTGGCTCAAGTATTTGCAAACTGTACGTGTGCTATTCACAGGCCCAGGACTCAATGCATGCTGATGCACCTGCGTGAGCACACACTTCTCATCCCAGCAAATGGGAATGTAAAGACAAACTCATGTTTAGTTGAAAAAACCACAGTAGTATCAACTAAGCCGAACCCACCCAAAATTCCTGTACTTAAGTGCAACAGGCATAGATTCGTAGAATGTTTTGGGTTGGAAGGGACCTTTAAAGGTAATCTAGTCCAAACTACCCTGCAATGAGCAGGGACATCTTCAACTAGATCAAGCTGCTCAGAGCCCTATCCAACCTGACCTTGAATGCTTCCAGGAAGAGAGCTTCAACCACCTCTCTGGGAAACCTGTTCCAAAGCATCACCATCCTCTTTTTAAAAAGTTCTTCCGTACATTCAGCGTGACTCAACTCTCCTTCAGTTAAAGGAGTCTAAGTCCCCTTTAGGTACTCAAAGGTGTCCATAAGGTCTTCCCAGAACCTTCTCTTCTGCAGGGTAAAGAGCCCTAACTCTCTCAGCCTGTCTTAATGAGAGAGGTGCTCCTGCCCCCTGACAATTCTTGAGGCCCATCTTTGGTCTCACTCCAACAGGTCCATGTCCTTCCTATCCTGGGGACCCCAGAGCTGGATGCAATACTCCAGGTGGGACCTCACCAAAGCGGAGTAGAAGCACAGAATCCCCTCCCTCAACCTGCTGGCCACACTGCTTTGGATGCAGCCCAGGATATGTTTGGCTTTCTGGAAGCACGCACCTCTGATGGAGGCATTGTTCCCTTCAAGAGACAGCACAACCCTGAAGACAGAATTAGAGGGTGGACCAGCAAAAAGATTACCTACCTAGAGTAACAGTGACATTTATGATGAAATCATGTCCCTGTGTGCTGTGGTCCAGCTGCAGCAGCTCTGGAACCACAGAGCTGCAGAACCACCCACACACAGAGGCTGCACAGCACCCCAGAGTTCACCTACTACTACAGCCGCCTCCTCAGAGAATGGCCAAGACCAGCCACAGCTGAGTCCACCTGGGTTTTGGGACCTCCCTGGGCAGTTCTTCCAACATGCTGACTAGCCTCACAGTTAAAATATTTTTCCTATTATGAAATCAGAATTTCTATTTTTGCATCTTCAGTCCACTGTCTCTTTGTATTGCTATGAATTTCCTAGAAGAGCCTTGCTACACCTTCTCTATAGCCTTATGAGATATTTGCTGCTCGCAATCTGAGCACACCCAGTTTTCTAAACCATCATCATTTTGGTGCCTCTCAACCAGACTCACTCCTATGTTTTCCTTGTTTTTGGTGTTTTTTTAATTGGAGAGGCCAAAACTAGATAAAACACTCCAGACGTAGTCCTAGAAGTGCTGCGTGTAGGGGAAAAAACAAGTCCCTTAACATCCTTCCCACACACTCACTAGTACCTCCCAGTATGTAGCTGGCCTTCTTTACCTCAAGAGCGTGCTGCTGACTCACCTTCAACTTGCAGTCCAGCAGGTAGGTGAGGTTGTTTTGTCCCAGATGAAGGACTTCACATTTGCCTTTATTAAAACTCACAAGGTTCTTGGCAGCCCATTTATGTCAAGTTTCCTCAATGCCAACCCTATTCTTCATTATAAAACAGGGCTGAAGTTCCCAAGGGTTTGGTATTATCTGGGCAACTGCTGAGGATCCATGCCATTCCTTCATCCCAGGTTGTTAATAAGACATGGAACAGCATCAGCTTCAGTATCAACCTCTGAGAGCTCTATCAGCAATTGACTGCCACTGGATCTTTGTACTGCTGGTCACAACCCTTTGAGGTCAATGGTCCTGCTAATTTTCCAATCAATTTATGGTCCACCTGACAAGTCTGTATTTCACCAAATGGACAACAGGGATCACACGGGAGACCATGCTGCAGGCACTGCTAAAGTCCAGGTAAACAACATCCACCACTTGCCCCATGTCCACCGAGCCAGTCATCCCAGCGTGTTATGAATTCATTACATGATGCCATGGCAGCCCACCACCTGCACCAGCCTGGAATACTTTTGCTCAAACATTTTTGGGCACACAAAAGAGATTCTCCACTCTGTCCTGACGAGCTGTTAGAATCAGCAGCAGCTCAGTTTGTCCATGGCAGGGGAGCAAGAACTGATTCTAATTACTGACTGGAGGAATAAATAACTCAGAGGAAGTGATGTGCTGCCAGCAACCAAAGACAATTTGCAGTGTCCCAGCTAACACAGTCAATTATTTCATCTTTTTTTTTCTTCTCCTAAGATACCACTCACCAATATTGTTTGTCCTCAACACTTCACAGCCTCCAAGACTGTCACAACAACACTTTGAAACAAACACCAGAATATTAATGAAATCCTACAGCAATCATCATCTACAATTTGTACAAGTGTACAGTACTGCTAGCCTAACCGAGAGAAAACTGTCAATATCCTAGTTTTGTAAGTTCTTCCCAATTAGGATACATTTTTGTTTACAGTAGCAGTAGAAAGCCAAGAGCCAAATTTAAACATCTGTTTTGCTTATACAGTATCATCCCAGTATCTGCTGGGACAGAGACAAAACTTCTGATATTGACTATTAGCCCATCTTTTAAAACACATCTTTAAATACGCATTAAACATTTCTTCAAATCTATTTGTATTAGCTCAGTGGGATTTAGCTTACTACTAAACCAAATC
The DNA here is from genome assembly GCA_013401135.1 of Cettia cetti. Taxonomy (NCBI): domain Eukaryota; kingdom Metazoa; phylum Chordata; class Aves; order Passeriformes; family Sylviidae; genus Cettia; species Cettia cetti. The sequence goes on along the minus strand of VZUI01048136.1, from coordinate 4,549 downwards.
AAGCAGAATTGCATATAAACACAACCACAGTAAGTGTGCTCCAAGGTGCAATCCTGTTGACAGGAGTTAATATAATTGTGTTTGTGTAGGTCCATATGGACACTCTTAATAAAGATGTTTTTAATTAGTATTTTTGTGTTTAAGGTCTATGAAACATTACCTAGGTTACATGACTCAATATGATACTCTCAGAACTCTTTAGCACGAAAGTTTCAAAATTTCCTCACAAAATAAACCTGGTGGTTTGTAAGATCCCTTCTGCCACTGCCTGCAGTCACTGCCAAGCAAGGCCTACCTTCAGGACAGCAGCAGGCGACAATGCAACCAATGCTTCAGACACGGCCGCACACGGTTTTCAGCTCCCAATCCTGTAGCTAGTCCCTCTGGGAAGAACCTTACCAGATGTCTCAAGTGACTTGGTGAAACTCACACATCACAAAAAAAGAAGGGCTTTCATGACCTGGGCAAGTGAAAGTGGTGAAAGTGGCTTCCAGCCGCCTTCTGGTCCCCTTTGTCAGGTTATGTCCTAACTGTATCAGCGCAAGACCAACTACAATACATGCAGAGACTTACACTGGTTTCATCAAGGAAAACATCTTTGGATTTGGACATCTACATTACAAATAACCACTGGCACACACACACACATAGGAAAAAGGAAAACATGAAAACTGAACTCCTCAGCAGAAGTTTTGATCTACAGACATCATCTCTAATATCAAACAGCTGTAAGCTAAAGCTTAACATGAATATAGAAATTTATGGGAAGGTTATAAGCACTTTTCGGGTAACTGTTTTTTTCTCATGCTTAAATCTGCCTGTATGAGTTAAAATAAAAGTGCAGGAGAATCAAAGTTCTCTGACTCCTTTATTTGAATGCTTAATTATCAAATAAGAAAAATTACCGAGAAAAGTTATTTTATTCTCTTCTCAAGTCACACTTAAAATCTCTGAAATCGGTTACCTGGATGAGAATGGCACTGTTCCAAGTTAAACCAGCATGTGCACACACACAAAAGTGCAAAGTTAAACATAAAATTAACAGTAGGAACATACAGATACTCTTTTAGAAACAGTTTAATAAGCCATCAATGCAAACATCCCTCCCATTTACATATCCGCGTCAGAAATTCCCATTACCAGTGTATCCAAATGACCAGGACAAGCCAGCATTTAGAAACGCTGGGGCCACATCTGGAAGATGAGACCCAGATGCTGGACACAACAGCTCCCTCACTTGGCATGTGCTTACCTCTCAAAGCAGCTGTAATTTTAACCCAAGTGGCTAGCTTCTTAAAAGGTGCAGGAGGAGGCAGGATATTTCAGCATGGGATGGCCAAGTAAACAGTGTGCTGAGCACAGCATAACCTAAATGTGAAGATGTCAACATCCTGCCCCTAGAAAAGCACAGTCAATGGGAAGACCTCCACAATTCTATTCCAAGAGCACCCACCCATACAAAAAGGCTCTTACTGTTCTGAGATGTGATTCCCACACCTCAGATGTTCATGGTGGATGAGTGGATCCCATCCTCACCTCCTGCTGCTGCTACTCTTTGTTTCTTGGTTTAATAACACAGCTGCTGACAGTGCAGTTTTTATAAGGCAGGATGGTAGCCCAGAAAGGAAAATACCGTGGTTTAGTTCCTTCACTAGTGGGGGAAATCTACTCATATCTCCATCTTCCAAGAGAAAATACAAGCTGCAAGTCACATCCTCTAAGAAGCATCTGTTCTTCTCTCCTATTTAAGACTGGTTTAAAAAAAGACTCTACACTTTAAAAAAACCACACATGCAAACATAATGAAATATGGCTCTATCAGGCCCTTGGGAAGAAAAGGGCAGGAAATTCTGCACTTTGCATGTTTATTCCAAGAATACATAAATCAAATAACTTCTGAAATCATGGATCAGAGGCTGTATGTATCCACTCTTGGAAGGTAACATCTTCTTATACATCCTCTTCCTGGCTCAATGAATCACGCATTCTTTTTCTGGATAATAACACAGTTTCAGTCAGAAGAACTCAAAGACAACACACAGCTTGGCAACTGGGATATTTGCCCAGAAAGTGGAAGATGTAGGTTGATGCCTCTAGGCAAAAAAGAAATCTGAAGCAGGGTCTACCACATTTTGAACAAATGCTTTTGCTAATCATCTTTGAAAAGCAGCAGCATCTCCACTTCCAAATGTCTTCTAAAGCCATTGCTGCACTTAATGGAAAATTGACTCTGCAGCACAATGGGCACAACTGAAGAATTCCCACCAGACCAAGCTTCCTGGGACACTACGGCAAAATAACAACATCAAGAAAGCGTAACAACATCAGAAAATCACACAATGGCCTTGTTGTAAGCCTGGCATCATGCTACTCATCTTTCATACAAGTGGAAAAAACCCAGATATCCTAAGAACTTTAAAGGCACTGGCAATATGGCTTCCAGTGCTTAGGCACCTTCGGAGCTTGATGATCAGAGACTGAGTTTTCAGGATTGCAGCCTTGACCCCAAGAACTTAGAACAGCTTTAATACAGTATTTCTATGAGCTTACTTCTTGATAATGGTTAGGGGAGCAGGAGATCTTGTCCAGACTGCATTGAGCACTTCCACGTCCTCCCAAACTCATTACTGGGAGACAACACCAAACCACAGAACACTTTCTGCAGAGTGACCGTTATGCTGAAAATAGGAATACTTATCAATTAATTCCAGTTCAAGACTGCTATCTACCCAGAGCTCATCTTTTTATGTAACACAGGTTAGCAAGTCACACAGGGTTAAAAAGCTATCTCTTACAAAAAATGCACATATCTGACACCTATCCGTTTGCCTATTTACCATTTCTTCCCCAATATATTACTTGTTAATTTGATTGATGTATTTGATTTGCAGCATCCATGCTCTGGGCTGAATCCCACAGATATCCCCCAAGCACGTGTTTGCTTTGCCCCATTGTTTAAACAGACCTACTAGAAAACACACAGAGATAAAAGACAATAGAATAACCAGAAAACCATTTAACCTAATTATTTTAAATTCATCTGCTTTATCAGCTATATACAGAGTATCACCACAGGAAGGATATTGCAATTTCAACGTTACTCTTTTTCACCTAAGAGCATCCAAAATTTGCTCTGCAAGTGCAGTGATTCTTTGGAAGAAGCGTCACCCTGTGTGCTTTACAAGGACAACACCGCTGATCAGTGTGCTATACAAAGGATTAAGTATAGTACTGCCCAAATAATAATAATGAGCAACGATTTATGTGTAACACACCTCAATTTTGCATACAATATTTAATCTCTTAGCTTGTATTACCAATTTAATAATGTAAATGCTATGATTTTACAGTCAATTTCAGGTTCATAAATACATGTGAAAGGCATTTCCAGAACACTGTCTCTTGAAATTCCCTGACAAACAGGAGTGGGGAAGGATCTGCGCTTCTACGACCTGCAACCACTCTAAATGGCATAAGATCTTTGTACTGCGATTTACAAACTGCCTTTTTTCAGTTATCTATCTATTCTGTTATACAATACAAAGAAGAACAAATGCCTTATGAACTACATTTCGTTTGCACTGCATCAGCATGTTTCGGTACAGGCAAGACACTGAAAAAACCTAAGGGTTCTGCAGGCAACATCCTAAAAATACCCAAAAAACCCAAACAACAACAACAAAAAAAAACCAGCGTCAATGGAAGATGCCTAACTACCCAGCACCCTCACAGACTCATCTGCAACACGGAATTTATCAAGAAAAGCAAATATCGGAAGCGATGCACTTAAATCTGAAGAGTAACTGACTTGATAACCCAGTTAAGATCAATATAACCACGATATAACCGGACAGCTCGGAGACAAAACGAGCATCCCGCGGAATGGGAGCCAGCCCGCACCAGCCGCGAGAGGGAATGCGCACCTACCCCTTCCCAGCCGCCTATCTCCTCCTGCTGCCTTTGCTCCTGCCTAGCGGGGGACAGGCGGGAGACAAAGGGGAGGCGAGAATCCCCCCGCAGCCCGGCGGTGCCGGAGCGGGGTGAGCGCCCGGAAATCCCACAATCCCCGCGGCCCCGGCGGGAAACCCTTCCTACCTCCCGCCCCGCAGGCCGCTCCACCGGGAAACCCCGGCCCGAAGGCGCGCACGTGGGACTGCGTGGAGAGCGGGGTGGGGGAGGGAAGAGGAGGCTCTGCCGGGTCGGGCCTCCGGTGCGCCTCCTCCCGCCGCTGAGGGGAGCGCCGGGGAAGAAGCGGGGTAGGAGGGGAAGGCGTTCACGGGGCTCACCCGCGACCTCACCTGCTGCTTGCCCCTCGCGTAGGGCGGCTTCGCGGCTCCCAGGTGGTGTCGTCGGGTCCGGATCTTGCCACCGCCGCCGCCGCCACCCGAGGCCATGATGCGATCCGGCCCGCCGCCACCGGCGGCCTCGTCCTCCTGGTGCGGCCGCTGTGCTCCGCCGCGGCCCGGCAGCGCTGTCGCTGTCACCGTCCCCGCGGGGACGCGCCCGGCCCGGCCTGGCCCGGCTCGGCCCGGCCTCTCTCCCCCCGCGC